>JAEQBH010003018.1:0-301141 GCA_016808115.1 Tetrastigma voinierianum
TAAATTCAAATGAGTTCGGCTTGAAAGACACTTTGAAACCCTTCTTCTATAACTTTGAATCTCGTTCTCACTGTTGTTCCTATTCCAAGAGTTTATCTCTATTTTGAAGAATCAATAGATCCTGGGAATCAAATTTTTATGACATTTGTTTTATACACGCCTCGCCATTTGTTCTCCCAACCGATTGCTAATTTTACAAGCACAACATCAGTCCCAAAGCTGCCATCCAATGATCTTCGTGTTCTTTCTCAAGCCTCCCATTTGTTGTCAGTTTGCCCTCGTCTTTTTCGACCTTCGCAAGCCGCATCTTCCAATATTTATATCTTGAACATGAAAATTATTATTATTATTATTCTATTTGAATCGACCTTTACTGTTTTAAAGTGAAAATTCTGTTTAAAGATGTCTCTACCCACTACAATAGAGATTTTTTTTCTATGTTAATGAACCAACGCAATATTGTAAATATTTTCCTTACTTAAATATATTTTGTATTCCCTATTTAAATGTTTTCTGGAACATCATGAAAACCCAACTTAAGTATTGATGAAGAAATGTCTATTCTTTCCTCGAGTTTTTCAGTGTGTTTGTTTTCAGAATATTTATAAGGTTGCTTCGTATTTATTATATATATATATATATATATATATATATATATATATATATATACATACATAGCAACCTTATAAATATTCTTAAAAAAATTTTTTTTTTTACATTCAAATGGTGGCTAAAATTACTTTCATGTCAGCATAATTGTAAACAGAAAAGAAAAAGATATGGATAGAACAAACCTACGCAGAGGATGAAAGCCATTAGAAGGAGAAAGGACAAACATTTTTCACTTTGTTGGCCATTGTTTAAATGCTTAAGTTAGGTTTCATGATTTTCCAAGAAAGCATATAAATAAAGAATACAAAATAATTAAATTGGGAAGAATATTAATTACGGGCATTGGGTTCATTGACAAAAAAAAAATATCTCTATTGTAGTTAAGTCTAAAAGGACATCTTTTAAATAAATATGAGTGAATTTTTCCTTTAAAGCGTATTAATTAAAGTCAAGTCAAAATAGAATAATAATAATAATAATTTTCATGCTCAAGTTATAAATACTATCCAAACATGTATTATATATATATATATATATATATATATATATATATATATATATATATATATATGGGAAGTATTAGATATTTTTCAAATTAAATTCCCAAAATTCCAATTGAGTCTAAATATGATCTCTTCATCACCAAAGGTATCCACAGAATCCAAGATCATTTTAACCGATTATATCTTATTGCTGAATTTTTTTCCAACAATGTCCTATATGTACATCCTAGAATTTGAATAGTATGGTATCATCAAATATATTAACAATTCCGTTATATTTTTAGTTCACCAATCTCATCTTCCTTGAAAAAGGTAAATGATTTTTATAAGGGGTAGAAAAAATATAACAAGAAAAACTGAGGAAACAAAAAAAGAAAAACAAAAGAGTTTAAGTTAATAAATTGTTTTTATACCTTATTTTAAATTCATTTGATTTATTTTAAGTATTTCTGGAAAATTAAATAATATATTTAACGTGTAACTTTCATATTTTATTTTTAAATATTTTTATAACATAATCACATATTGTAAAAAGATTATTTTCCCGGGGATGAAAAATTAATAAAATAAGAGTTTAACTTTCATACTTTTTGTCTACCTTCCACGCACTAAAAATAACTACAAAGATTTTGATCGAAAATCAAAATCCTAATAAGAGTATATATATATACTGGGACACACCAAATCTCGAGGGTCCAAGATATTTTTTTTGTTATCTGATCAACTCTCATATGACAGAGCAAAGATGATTGGTCCACACACAGCCCTCTCTCACACGATACCCCGATGCTCCCCGCCCAAGCGCGGAGCCCCGGTCCCTAGCGCGCAGCTCACCTATCGCGCGGGTTGCCACAAGCGCTAGGCGACGACTGTGAGCGCAGTCGTGCGCGCTAGGCTTCGCTTGCCCGACCTTGTCGTGGCCAACCCCTGTCGCGACGTCACGCTCACTATCGAAATAGGAGGCCACAATTCCCTGTCGCGACAGAGAATTCTCTATCACGACCGACACTCTTCCCTCCTTGGCCAAACTGTGTCGCGACATCAAACACCATCTGCGACACGTACGCAGAGCATCGTCGCACAGAAAAGAACTCGTCAGAACTCCAAGCCATCCTAAGACGCTCGCGGCTATGTCGCGACACAGACGACCATGTCGCGACACTAGCACAGCTCTATCGCACGCGTGTCTCACGACACATGCACGCTTGCTGCACGCACCTAGGCCGTGTCGTGTGCATGCCTAGACCCCCGTCGCGATCAGATTCTCATTAATGACAGAGGGACTTAAATGGGCAAGAGTCTACCTCTTCTCATCATCCAGATTTTAATTTTCTTTCATACATTTCATCAAGTACTACTGCCCTATTCAACTTTATACAGATAAATGTCCGAAAATATCACCCCACTAAACCACCGAAACTAAGTTTTTTATTACAAACCGTTTATTTACATAACAAAAACTATATATTATCCCATAATATTACAAATAAATGAATCCGGCCAGGCTCCACTTTCCACGACAATCCCTCACATGTGCTCACACCTCCCATGTACCTCCAAGACTCGAACATATTTCCCACGATGGGGTGAGCACACCAAGAGAGAAATTTTCCTATAAGGGCTACCTCCCACCTAAATCCACATGCCAATGGCATACACACAACAAAACACATTCCATACGTAAAATGCAAATCCTATGGAATATTTATGATATGCATGAGATGACTCCTCACGCCCACAACCCGAGTCCCGACGACTTCACACATGCAATGCCAAGTGTGAAAACCGTCATCATGCTTTCACCTAATAGACTTAACCTACTGGATCGAATTCTCCAATATTCATTTGAATTTCATCAAATTCTGTGTGTTTATTGGCTGTAAATTTCCTATTTCCTCAGAGGCTTCGCATGCCTTCAAACACTTTTGCGAACTTTCATCAATGGATACATATGTCTAACTAAGAATAAAAATTTGGGTCTTTCATCCTAGAGGGGGATCCTAACACACGTGATTTATTATTATTTTTGTTTTACACGATCGTGAGTCTCGATTTTGGACATTGTCCCATTTCCGAGCTCACCACACATTCACCTAGACTGGTGCATCGACTCATCACTATGCACCCACATCTGACTCGAAGCGATGTTACCGTGCATATGGAATGCAAGTATGCCATATTAAGTTACATGCATCATTTCCAATTTATGGAAAATAATTTCATTCATCACATCAACATGTCGAAGACATATATCAATATAAATTTTCACACACTGCAAGTTATTCAACTACCAAGCAATGACATGCAAGAGATCCCCGATTTGGGGCTTCAATGCAACGAGGCATCATCCAGCCTCAATGTTCCAAACACACAACAAAAATAAAAATCATTGCTTTTATTTATTTATTAAACGCTGTACCTCGCGTTCCCGCCTGTGTGGCCCCCTAAGGGGCCGCATTTGCGCTTGTCGTCGCGCGCGGCACCCGGGGCGTGTTGTGCGCTCTCACTGCCGCAGTCACTTCACAAGACAACAAGTAAGTCCACCTTGGCTTAGTCGCGACCCAGAAGACCAGGTTGAGACCCTCCCATCTAGGGACCTAAAAATCGATTTTCTGCACTGTTCAGGACTGTTTAATCTGTCCCGAACATTTCCACCTTCAATCCAAAAATTTTGGGACTGAACATTAGGGCCACTCACGACTATGATAAAAACAATGCCATTAGATGGATTTTAGGCTAAAAATAAATCGAGTAGGAAAACCTCCCTACCTTCGAGTTTTTCTAAACTCCCGATTTCAAGCACCCACACATAGATCTTTTCTACGGGATCGACTTCAATTCTCGCTCCCACGAACGCCGACGGTCGGATCTCCGAGAAAACTAGAGAGAAGGAGGAGCCTCTATCTCATCTTCTCTTCCTCTCCCCCTATCCCTCTCCCTACTGACTTGCTCAAGTGCGATGTCCTCTCTTGTCACGTGTCACCCTCTCATTGGCTCTTTTGGATTCCCCTTATCCTCTTATCCATAACTTGGATTTCCATCCTCTTAGGTGGTGGCACATGGCCACCCCTTAGACTATTTGACTTTTCCTCTTCATTTGAAACATGGCTTAATATGATCCATCCAACTTGTTCTAAGTGTCACTCATTACTCTCGGTGCCTCGAAAAACGTGAAATTCCGACTATCTCGGAATTTGACAAAATTAGACGAGGTAGCTAAATTTAACGAGACAATTCCAACGGTGAAGTCTATTTCATCATTCGAGATTTAGGAAAAGTCCATATTTTCAACCGAAATTACTATTTTACCATTTTTTAAAAAAAATTGAATTTTCTCGGGTTTTACATTCTTCCCCCCTTAAAAGAATTTCGTCTCGAAATTCCACACACATTCACATCAAAGCACATGCATATGCAATGTACACAACCTCATGCATGTAAACTAGTCATTTAATTACTAACGACTAGACCACATACCTTCATCCCTAAACAAGAGGTGGATAGCGTCCGCATCGTGTCCTCGTTGGCCTCCCACATCGGGCTTCCTCCTCCACTCCTGTTGCCATAACATCTTCACTAGCCGCACCTAGCCAGATCTCAAACATGATCCCTGACAATCCATGATACACACTGGTCCTTCCTCGAAGGTCTCATATGTGTCAACAACAATCTCTCCCCACCCATCATGGGCGGGATCTCGTATACTTCATCAGTGATGAGACGTGGAACACCTCGTGAAAAACCCAATAAGCTCCTACGCAGAATATTAACTCGATATTCCAATCGCGCCCACCCTTCCCCGAGTATCCTCGGCGGCCCGACATATCTCGGTGAAAGCTTCCCCTGCCTGCCGAACCTGACCACTCCTCTCTTAGGCATCACCTTCAAGAAGACATGATCACCCACTTCGAACTCTAGAGGTCGGCGCCCGTCGACGTAACTCTTCTTCTGACTCTGAGCCATGAGAAGACGCTTCTGTATCAAACTCACTTTCTCTAAGGTGTCTCTAATTAGATCCAGACTAGTGATGGAGCTCTCTCCTACCTTGGTCCACCAAATCGGTGATTGGCATGGCCTCCCATACAAAGCCTCATATGGTGCCATCTATATACTCGCCCGATAACTGTTGTTGTAGGCGAATTCAACTAAGGGCAAGTTCTCTTCCAAATACTTATGATCTCGACACATAAGTCAAGTAAAGATGTCTTTAAAATCCAGATTGGCCCTTCTTCTTCAACTCGACCATTTTGTTTACGGGGTGAAAGCTGCTCATCATCAATCGTGTTCCCATGACCTTCTGTACTCTTCCAAAAGTGTGCAGAACTGATCTCTATCCCACACTACGACACCGGCACTCCATGTAGCAAAACAATTCCTAATATACAACCAGCGCACTCTGTGAAGGTTATCCGCACAGCTAGAAAAAGTGCCGACTTAGTGAGCCGATCCACTATCACCCACACCGCATCATGTCTCCATGGTGTTCGTGGCAAGTGGGTCACAAAATCCATCGTGACGCGTTCCCACTTCCACTCAGCTACCTCTAATGGCTGGAGTAGCCTTGCTGGCTTCTGGTGCTCAGCCTTAACCTACTGACATGTGAGGCATCGTCGAACAAAGTCCCCAACGTGTCTCTTTATCCTGCTCCAGTAGTACCGGTGACGAAGATCATGGTACATCTTTGTTCCACCTAGATGCACAATGAATTGAGAGTAGTGGAACTCCTTAAGGATCTCCTTTCTCAGATATGTCGACTGGGGAACCATGGCCCGTCCCCTATACCGAAGACTACCATCTGTGGAACGACTCAACCTTCGTCACCTATACCTGACTGTACCCGGTCCCTGATGAACATTATCTCACCCGCCCTCGGACTCAATCTCATCGCCAATAGGGACGACGAGGCTAAATGCACTCCTCAAAATACCCGAGCCTGATCACTATACCATAGTCCAAACCGCCTACGCCTCTCGAAAGCATCTACCACTCCCGAGAAGCCACACCAACAAGACTCCCGTGAATTCCGACAGTGCATCAGCCACCACATTTGCCTTACCGGGGTGGTAATGCAAAGTGAAGTCATAACCCTCTAGAAACTCCATCCACCTGCGTTGCCTCATGTTGAGGTCCCATTGTGTGGAGATATACTTCACTTTGTGGTCCAAACACCTAAAACTCCGTCAATTATATAGTAAAGGGAAGCAAATCTTTAAGGCGAAGACTACGACCGCTAACTCCACGCCCCGGTGGTAATTCTATCATGATTCTTCAACTGCTGGGAACCATAGTTACGCACCTCCCGCACCGCATCAAACGCATCCCAAATTCCATCCTTCGAGGCATCACAATACACTCAGATACCGCCTCTTTCCTGACTATCGTATCAGAGTCAAGTAAGCCTCTTCAATTCTTCGAATGCCTTCTCACACAAGTCATTCCACTCGAACTTGACTTCCTTTCTGGGCCAATTTCATTCATAAAGTCATAAAAATCCTCGATGAACCTTCTTCAGAGTATCTCACAATCCTAAGAAATTTATCTCGGCACCATTTCCACTCTCCCAACTCATCATAGCCTCTGCCAACCTATTCGGGGATCCACTCGACATCGCCTCGTCGGCTAATTACTGCACTTCAAGAATTCACCTCGCAAGCCAAAATCACATTTATCAACTCATGCATAACCGATGGTCCCTAAAAGTCATAATCCACTCCTCAAATGATCCCCTCACGCCTCCTACTAAGAGTATATCAAAATGTCGTCAACGAAGACTACCACAAACTGATCCAAATAGGGTTGGAATACCCTATGCATGAGATCTATGAATGTCGTTGGCGCATTTGTCAATTCGAAGGGCATCACCGTGAACTTAAAGTGCCCATATCTCGTCCTAAACACTATCTTAGGATATCATTCCTAACTATTAATCGATGATAACTAGTGCGGTCTATTCGGAGTAGACTCCACGCCTCTCAATTGATCAAATAAGTCATCAACTGTAATGGTTACCGATTTCGATCGTGAACCCTCGTTTCAACCTGTCTGCAGTCAATGCACATTCGAAGGGTCTACCTTTCTTCTTTGCAAACAAAACCGAAGCGCCCCATGGTGAAGTGCTCGATCTAATGAAACCCTTGTCCAACAACTCCTGTATCTGGACCTTGAGTTCTTGCAACTCCACCGGCGCCATCCTATGTGGAGTCATAGAAATGGGCGACATAACAGGGTGTAACTCAATGCAGAAGTCCCTCTACGGAGGTAATCCCGGTAGCTTTTCCGAAAACACATCCTCGTACTCGCACACTACTCAAGCGAGATCCAAGTCCTGTCTCACCTCCTCCTCCAAGGTAAGGCTAGCTAGCCAACCCATCAACTGTCCATGCCATCTTTAGTAGTACACGGTCTAGGTTAAAACGTCATGCTTATCCCCTTGAAACGTAACACGAGTATCTTCCGATGTGTAGGCGATAACCCTTCTACGATCACAATCAATGACGACTCAATATGTCGTCAACTAGTCCATCCCAAGGATGACGTCGAACTCTTACATGTCCATGACCCTCAGGTCCATAATGAGTAGAATCCCAGAGATCTCTAACTTTCCTTGACTCAGGTATATCATATCACAGCTCCTTTAGTCCCTCTGGGAAGAACCATACATCGACTTTTCTAAGGTCTCAACCACTAAGGCCAATTCTCTCACACATGATGCAGCAATGAATGAATGCGATGAACTAGAATCAAATAGTATTCTTGCCCATAGGCGAAAACAGAGGCATTACCACAATATAACTAAATGATCTTTGTTGGCTCGGTCACGTAGTTGTGATAAGCGTAAATACGCCCACAGTCCACGACGTCGGCTGTGAGCCTTGTCCTCGGCCTGACCCATGCTGGCCTCTCTAGCACAATCTATCGGCACCACAGGGCGTCTTGGTTCCTCGGCCCGTACTTGGGTGTGAAGGAACATGTGCGTGCAGTACCCTCACCGATGATTAGGATCTGCGCTATCTGAAACTGGGATCATACCTCTAGACGATCAGCCTCACATGTCTAGGTTGATTGCAATGGAAACATATCAATGGTCCTGACTAGGTAGAAACCTTGGTCTGGCCTTGGCCCTGATAGTCGGCCCGTCCCTAAAACCCTCATGAACTAGAAGACTTCGGCTTCTTTCCGAACTAGTAGGCCAGTTATAATTCTGTCACGGCACTGCGTCTCGGATGCTCCGTGCATTCTCTATCTCTTTCTCTATGGCCATAGCCGTCCTGACCATAGAGTCCATGTCCTGTAGGAGGAATCCCACAATCTTGCCCCGGATGGACAACTTCAGCCCATCCTCAAACTTCCTTACCTTGGCCATATATGTAGTGCGTGGTTCATCTGACAAAAAGCGGGCTAACTCGTAGACTTAGCCGCGTACTCCATCACTGTCATTGTTCCCTGCTTCAGCTCTAGGAACTCCTTGGCCTTCTCATGCCTAGAAGTGGCCAAAAAATACTTGCCCATGAAGAGCTCATGGAACTCTGCCCAAGTCATTGCCTTTATGTCTCTAGAGGTCTTAACCCAATCCCACCATACTTTGAACTCACCCTCTGGCTGAATGTGACTAGTCGATCTTAGTCACGTAAGGCGTGAGTCTCCAGCCTCAAATATCTTCTGGAGTAATGTGAGTCAATGGTCGCCACCATCGGATCCTTCTCATTGAATGTCGGACGATGATGTGTCTTAAACCTTTAGAGGTTATTCAAACCTCCCTGACCCCCAGCTGCACTAGCCTGTGCAATATTGGTAAACGCAACGCTCATGGCCTCCATAAGGGCCTACTTGTCAAAAGCGGGCGATGGTCGACTATCGCCCATGGACGCCCTCTACGCCCTCGTCCTCGACTTGCCATCTACACATGTCAAATGATAACAGGGTTATTAAATTATTTTTTTCTCAATCAACTAGTAGTGCACATGCTAACCACTAATAGACTTTACTTTAATTTTAGAATTATCATGCTCAGTTTGTTTTTCCGAACCCCTAAGGTTATGTTTTCTAACCCTAGTGTTCCATGTTCAACTTACCATATAAAAAGTTCACACAAATCATGCACATATCACACAGATCAATTCATCAAAATACACAATGAATGCATGATCTAAACCCATGCCCCATCGAATCCTAGGTATTCGTGTACCTAGGCTCTGATACCAAGTTGTGACACCTCAAATCCTAGGGGTCCAAATTTAATTATATTTTTTAGAATTTTTTTTATATTTTATTTTCTACTGATCAACTCTATCGCGACAGAGTAGCATGATTGGTTTTTTTGTGACAAAGAGTTGCTCTATCGCAACAGAGAGGCAGAGCAGTATGATTGGTTTGTCGCGATAGAGCCTCTTTATCGCAACAGGCCCCTGACACGCCTGCCCTTGCTTGCTCGATCCCTCGTGCTGCTGCGTGCGCAATGCACCTGTCGCGCACGTTGGACGCTTGCCGTGAGTGCGGTCGCGTACGCTAGGCTACGCTTGCCTGGCATTGTCGTGGCCAACCTGTCCCAGCCGACACCACGTTCCTTTGCCGCGATAGAGGCCTAATTCCTTGCTCAGCGATAGAGGAATTCTCTTTCATGGCGAGACTCTTCCCTCGTTGGACAAAGCGTGTCTGACATAGGGCCCATCTAAGCATTGTCTAGCAGAGAAGAACTTTGTCGCGACCGGAAATCCGTTTGCTCGTGGACGTGTTGCAACCTGACAGCCGCGTGACATAGGCGACCGTAGCCAGCACGACATAGGCGACCATGTCGCGACACGAAGCGCTGTAGCATACTGTCACGCCCGCAGCGTGCATACTGCTGCGAGCACCAGGTCATGTTGTGCGTGGCACGGGGACCTATTATAGCGTGAGGCCAGGAAATGGGCAATAGCCCATTCCTTTTTATCCTCTGCACTTCCAATTTTCTTCTATACATTTCATCAAGTACTCACTTCTATACAGCCACCGATAAGTATAATGTTGGGAAAATAACACCCACTAAAAACCGATTCGAAACTAAGTTTTATTAAAAAAGAGCCCATTTTATTTTATAACAAACGGATATTATCCCAAAATATTACAAATAAATGAAGCGGCCCGGCCGGCCTTTCAAGTAAATCCTCATATGTGCTCACCTTCGGATGTACCTCAATACCTGCTCTATTTCCTCACGAAAATTTGAGCAATGCCTAGTAAAATATTCCCCTGAGGAGCTACTTCCACGCTAAAATGCACATGCAATGGCATACACACAACAAAACACATTCCATACAGAAAATGTAGTCCTATATGGAATATTTCATGATATGCATGAGATGTGACTCCTCACACCCACAACCCGAGTCCTGACCTACACCCTCACACATGCAACGCCAAGTGTGAAAAACCAGTCATTAGCGTTTCACCCAATGACTTAACTCATTGGACCGACCTCCAATATTCATTTGAATTTCATCAAATTCTGTGTGTTTATTTGGGTAATGAATTTACGCGGGGTCTCATGCGAGCATTACTCTGAGCCTTCACTAACTTTCATCCACTTTGGATACATATGTCTAACCAAGAATAAAAATTTGGGTCTTTCACGCTTTGGGGGGGGGATCTGCCCGTCTTGCTATACCTAACACCGCAGCGATTTAATATTATTATTTTGTTTTACATGATCGTGAGTCACGATTTTGACGTTGTCGTTTTGAGCTCACCACACATTCACCAAGAATGGTGAATCAACCATCACCCTATGCACCCACACCTTCGTGGCGATGTTACGTGCATATGGAATGTAAGTATGCCATATTAGGATTCACATTACATCATTTCCAATTTGTGGAAAATAATTTTCGATAAATCAAGTAACATGTAAGCATATATCAATATAAATTTTCACACACTGCAAGTTATTCAACTACTAAGCAATGACACGCAAAAGATCCTTGATTTGAGACTTTAATTCAACGAGGCATCATCCAGCCTCAATGTTCCAAACACAAAAAAAATAAAAATCATTGTTTTTAATTTTTTTTTTTAAAGTTATACCTTTGTCATGACAGCCCTGTCACGCTTAGGGCGCGGTCGCGGCGCGAGGCTGGTCGCACGTGCCGTGTCACGGCGCCACGATTGTGTCTTACGATAGGCCTTCTAGCCACCACGGCTGTTCAGGCCCAAAGACCAAGTCGCGACCCTCCAGTCCAAGGACCTAAAAATCAATTTTCTGCATAATTTAGGACTGTTCATTCTTTCCCGAACATTTCCACCTTCGATCCTAAAATTTTGGAACTGAACATCAAGGCCCCTCACAACCCCGATGAAAACCATGCTATTAGATGGATTTTAGGGTAAAAATAAACCGAGTAGGAAAACCCCCTACCTCTTGGAGTTTGTCGAAACTCCCCTATTTCGATACCCACCCGTAGCTCTTGTTGAGGGGATCGACTTTGTCTCTTGCTCCCACAAACTCCGGAGGGTCGGATCTCCGAGAAAACCTAGAGAGAAGGAGGAGCCTCTCCCATCTTCTCTTCCTCTCCCCATTTTCCTCTCTCCTTTCTTTTCCCTCTCCCTACTGGTTTGGTGAGAAAGGCTTTGCTCAAAGTGCAGGATGTCCTCTCTCTTGCCGCGTGCCACCCCCTCCTGGGTGGCTCTCTTGGATTCCCCTTGTCTCTTGTCAATGGCTTTTGGTTTCCATCCTCTTAGGTAGTGGCACATGGCGGCCCGGCTTAGACTATTTGAGCTTTTCCTCTCCAAATTTGAAGCAATGGCTTAATATGGAGCCGTCCGACTTGTGAATCATTTAGTTCTTCTGGTCATCGAAGCGTGGGGAATTAGAGTGTCTTATAGTTATTGAGGGGTCGACGGGAGTAGCAAGATTTGAGGCGGTCGATAGTGAAATTCGTTTCGTCACCCGAGATATAGGAAAATTCCGGATTTTCAGCGATACCGTTAGCCATATTTTTTAGAAAAATTGAATTTTCTCGGGTTTTACATATATAGTTCTAAGAAGTAAGGATTTTGATTATATATTTCTTATTCTAATTTCTTATGGAGTGTGATAAAAACATTGTTAATGACGAATATATTTGGATTATAAAATAAACAAATTTTTTTTTTAACATATGGGTCCATTGCCATAATTTTCATACTACTAAACTAAGAAATAAATTTTTATTGATGTTATTGAACATTTGCAGACTACATATAACGTCCTGTATTTTGAAATTAGAAGAAAATAAATTATAGACGACACTCACTTGCACGTGAAAGCCACTAACATTACTAGCTTTGTATTTATTTATTATATTTGATTTCTAAAAAATGTGAAAGAAAAGAAAAAAGGAATTGGATAAAAGGGTTTGTTTGATTCTTGTTTTTTAAAACTCTTATTGAGAACAGTTTATTAAAAAACAGAGAACACCATTTTGGTGTCCTCTAAAAACTATTCTTGAATATCTTAATTTAGGTGATGTTTTTTTTTTTGGTTTTTTGTTGAAAGCAAATTAACCTCACTGTCGGCTTGTTTTGTTTTGACATTTTGATGACTTATTGCTAAATTTTTGAAAATTTTAGATGAATAGAAAAAACCAAAATATTTGGTTTTTTTTGGCTTTTTCTTAATGTTTTAAGAAACAACTAAATATTATTGTGACGCCCCAAATCCGGGGGTCTCATTGACAACCCGTCAACCCGCGGAATTCCTATGGATTTCAGGTGACCCGATACCACACTGTTGTGTCCCATTTATCGGGATCCATATTTTCACAAAAATTGGGGCAAAGTCTCCTTTGTTAGAGGAGCTCTACCTAACATTAACACAGTATAACAGTATAATCTTAACTCATCCAGGTATCAAGTAGTAGTATTGACCCCATAGGGTCCATCATCCCATATCCCCAATATATATACATCCCTTTCATAGAGACACATTCATTCACATTTAAATCTAAAATATGAAAATAGCGGCAATTACAGTCCATAAGAGTCCGATCCGGTCCTCTTGCCATAATTACATACCCAGACTATTTGCCACAATAGTCCAAAGAATTTAGTACAATCTATACATAAAATACTTCTTATAAAAGTATTGTCAAGGCCACATGTCAGCCTTGTTCATAATCACGGTCTTGTCGGAGCGCCGTCCCCTTATAAACTCCTTGTACCTGAAAAGGGGGTTCCGTGATGGGGTGAGCAATGCCTAGTAGTGATAATCTCCTACAAGGGTTACTCTCCACCTAAGTGCTCATTAGGTGGGGGTAGCTAGTATAGGAAGATTATCCTTCTTTAGGCTGCTATCGCAAAACACAGTTTTATGGGGACATGGAGACGAATCGGCAGGCGTGATTGTGAAGAGGCCGATATGTGGCCTTGACAACTACTTTTTATAAAAGTGATACATGTAAGAGTGGTGGGTCTTTGAACTTATTGTATAAATAGCGGTATCTGATATGGTAAGAGAGTCATGACACTCAGGCTGTAATCATATTTGTATGTTTTAGGCCAAGTGAATGAATGAGTACCGATAAAAGGATGTATATAATGAGATGGATGGAATGAACTTGTGGGAGCCGATACTACTTGTTGAGGAACGCTGGAGTAGGTGCTGTTATCTTGTTATACGAGTTCTATGATAGGTAAGCTCCTCGAGCAAAAGGAAGAACTTTGCATTTAATGGATCTCGATAAATAAGGTTTTTACAATAGTGGCTGTATCAGTCACCCCAACACGAGGAAATCGTAACAATCCTTAGACTCCAGTTTAAGTGTCATATTATAATATAAGAAACTCGTATACTTTATGATCTAATTGAAACTCTCATAACCCGTTTCATGCTTATTAAATAAAATTATATATATTTAAAAAATTTTACTTAGCAATTTATTGTCTCAAAATTTACATAAAAACTAAAAAGTTGAATTTTTTTTTTAGAAAAAATAAATAACTAAATACTTAATTCTATTTAGCACTATTCAAAACAAAAGTTCCATTCAACATTACGTAAAAAAAACAAACAAACGTCACCTTAGTATTTTCTATGTTTTCATGATTTTCATAACAAAAAATTTTAAAAAAAATACTAAGAACTAAATGTGTTATTTGTGTTTTTATGGTTCTTGTTTTTTTAGAAAAAAAAATAGTTTTCACAAACTACAAACAAACAGACCCAAAGTTTTTTGCTATCATTTCGGGTAGCAGATTGAGCAAAGAAAAGAGTGTTAGAAAAATAGTAAGTAGAATTGAGCAGACTAATATAACAAATACCAAAGGCATAAAATTATGAATAGAATAATAAACCTGTTGTGAAACAAATACATTCAAAATGTTTAATTTAGGCCCCAAAAATTGTAACTAAGTCTTGGAAAAAACCGGTCTAAAAATTTACATTTTAGTTTGAAAAATCCAACTTTTTGGGTAAAATAATTGTTCAAATTTACATTTGGTTTGTTTAAATTTATGTTTTTTTCCCTTCTTGATATTACTTGCTCAACTATTGCTACGAGTTCGTCTTAGGATTGTTAGAAAAAGCGATGCATGAATTGAGCAGACAAATATAACAAATAAAGACAAATTATGAATAGAATAATAAACACACATTGCTAATCAAATCTGGTATCTTTAGATTTGATGCACATGTTCCACTTAGTGTCCTTAAGGCAATTAAGCTCAACATAGGGTGTTTTGTTTCCAATTGCAACATTTTCATGCTCGGGGTACAACCGATCAACAAATTAGACAAGGTACCTCAAAAATTCCTCCAACGAACCTTAGAAACACCTTTACTCTATCACCCACACTAACAAGTTTCTTTGTAATATTATACGTAAAACACAATTGAAAATACTCATTTCACAAATGAAAACACGTGGCTATATATAGGCTCCGAAGATAAAGGTTACAAAACAAAAATTAAAAACCATTTAATATTAATTTAATGGCCATTTAAAATGTCAAAACCAAAACTGAAAATTAAATATACAATTCATTCACACTTATTGGTTAAAAACCATTACAAAAAGTTTTAAAATCAGCGAGATTCTGAGTGTTAAAGCTGATTAAGCTTAACCCGATATGAAGAAAGGGGAAAAAGAATGTCAATCATAAAGCAGGAACTAAACATATTATTCTTTGGGGATAAAGGTACGCCATGCCCTTCACTTATGATCGTATGTCAATTTAGCCCCTAACTTTTCAATCCATGGTGCCCCACGTTTAGTGTCGTAGCTCATTAATACCACGCATCACTTTGCACACTAACAAGTTTCTTTGTAATATTATACGTAAAACACAACTGAAAAAGCTCATTTGACAAATGAAAACACGCGGCTATATATAGGCTCCAAAAACAAAGGTTACAAAACAAAAATGAAAAATCATTTAATATTAATTTAAAGCCCATTTAAAATGCAAAAACAAAACAGAAAATTAAATATACAATTCATTCACACTATTGATTTAAAAACCATTACAAAACGTTTTAAAAATCCAACATAGAGTTATAAGGTGTTAAGGCAATTAAACTTAACCAATATGAAGAAAAAGGGAAAAATAATGTCAATCACAAAAAAACTGGGAACTAAACATATTCTTTGGGGATAAGGTGCATAAATGCCCTTCACTTATAATTCATTATGTCAATTTAGCCCCCTAACATTTTTCGATCCATAGGTGCCCCCCACATTTAGAGTCGTATCTCATTCATGCCCTTACCGTCACTTGCACATATGGACAAACAAGCGTTAAAACGTTATTAAGATGGAGTGCCACGTGGATAGCTCTTGTTTCTCCATCTGTGCAAGTACGTGACAACATGAGCATGGTAAGACCAAACTGCTAAAGTCGAGGGCACCTTTGGACCAAAAAAAAAACTCTGATTAAATTAGACATATGACTATAATCCAAGGTCAATTATGCATACCTTATCCCGTATTCTTTATGTTTTTCTTGTTCTCCTTGTCATCAATCAAAATATGATTCAAGCTTAATCCCAAAGCTCCTTTGAGATCCTTGAGAGTAGTTGATGGCCACTCTACCTTCTAAAGTTCCATATGCGTTTAATGGACCTTCATAAACTCAAAAGACTTGGAAAATTAAGCTTAGAAACCCGTGTGTGTGTGTGTGTGTGTGTGTGTGTGTGTGTGTGTGTGTGTGTGTGTGTGTGTGTGTGTGTGTGAGAGAGAGAGAGAGTTGAAAATGGATATTTTACATAAAGGATGGACAAGTCGATTTCCTCTTAGACTTGATTATTTTCTTAAGGTTTTTGGTCTTTTTGAATTTTTCTTTAATAGAGTTTTGGAGTAACTTCTGTTGTACATAGGATTAGAGATCAACTAGTCTCTATTTTGATTTCGTCTCTTCCCTTACATGTCTCTGTAACAAGTAGAGAAACTTTCGATCCCTAGGACCTTTCTCTCAACACTACCCCACTATATAAAGAAAATAACATTTTTACATCTTTACCTTATTTATGCTGCTTAGTTTTCATTTTGAGCTACATGTTTGGATATGCTCCCTTGCATTCCCCTTATATAAGGAAGAAAAAAAGAACCAGCATTTGCATAGAATTAGGTCCTCGACAATAGACTTAGGTTTGGTTTGATCTGGATTTATTGTAATTTATATGGAAACAAATTATGTTAAAGGTATCAATGTTAATCATGTGTTAAAGCTCTTTTTACTAAGATTATGATTGATGACTGGTGATTTAAGTAATAGAGGATACTAGCAGAAGAAAGGCATGCATATAATTGGCCATCCTAATCATTGAGTTTTCTATTGGGTCAATCCCAACTGCCTACACAAATATCTAACAATAGATTGCCTCTTGCTCAATCCACATCTTTCACTTGGAAAACATTGTTGAAACTTCCATATGTTCTAATTTCAAATGTTTTTGTACCCCTCCAATCAATTTCCATCCCTCACATTTACTTTTCTCTTTTTGCTCCAAATTACAACTTAGAGAATGCCAAAAACTAACCCAGAGGAACATGTATGGTTGTTTTGAGTGAAAATATTTAAAATAAAGATAAAAAAGGACCCTATATATGGGCTAGCTAATTTTGGTAAGCTGTAATGCTATCTATAAAATGAATGCATCAAAAGCAGAGTAGTGATAGGCACTAGTAACAGCAGCAATAGAAATAGCATCAAAAGCTATGATGCATGAAATTTATAGTACACAAGGCACTAGAGCCCAACAATACTAGGATACCACCACAGTAAGAGCGCATCAGTAAATTGTGTTTATGTAATGTACATACATATTATATACACAGGTATATCTAATATATATCAACTTATTAAAGTTTTATGATGAAAAATTAACTTGGTCTTCTTAGAGAAGAAAAAAAGATGATTCAGCATATTCTTTCTCCATTTCTGTGACGCCCCAATCACAAGGAGTTCTTTTTGTTTTTGTTTTTTTCACTATTGTAAGAAGTTTGTCACGATAGAATATCTTTGTCATGTGCGCCCAGCCTTGGTGCGCCAGCCTTGTCATGCGCTCCCGGCTTGGTCTGTCATGCGCGTGCGCGTCTGGCCTTGTCTATCGTGCGCGCATGGCCTTCTCTGTCGTGATGCAGCACAGCTCCACACTGTAGCGACAAAGCGTCTTTTTCGCACGCACACAGCCTGGCTGCGACGTAGTGCCTTGCCCCCACCATCGTGACATGGAAACCCCATCTCCTGGAACTTTCTGTCATAATGCAAAGCATACTTTATCGTGACACTAACTTAGATAACTCTGTCATGACATCAAATTCTCTATCGCGACATAAACTCTCTTTGCCTTTGCCCCAAACTCAGTCGCGACAAGAAAATACTATGTCGTGACCTAAAATCTCATGTCTAGGCCAAACTTTGTCGCGAAGTAAGAATACTCTATCACAACATAAAAACCCCAACTGAGGCAAAACTCTATCGCGACACAAAAATATTCTATCGCATCATAAATTATCTTCACCTTAACCAACTCTGTCGCGACATAAAAACCCTAGCCACGGCCAAACTCTGTCACGACACAAAAATACTCTGTCGTGACATAAGTTCTCTTCACCTTAGCCAACTCTGTCACGACATAAAAACTCTTTGTCGCAACATAAGATCCCTACACAAGGCTAAACTCTGTCGTGACACAGAAATATTTTTTCGCAACATAGAAACCCCTTGTTAAGGCCAAACTTGTTGCAACACGAAGGGTGTAACACCCGAACTTTTGTCATGGTCGTCTTGGTCCCGACATGGAAACCTCTGTCACGATATCATCACGACGGAGAAGCAAAGCACTGTCACGACATGGAAAAAATATGTTGCGACCAAGCAGTTGCCTGCAACCTGAGAACCATGTCGCGACACAAGGAACCCCTGTCGTGACATAGGACCATAACTTTGTCGCGACCTAAAGCTTGCCCAAACTTGCAATAGCCTTTTCTGGCATTTCCTACACCTCCAACTTCTTCCCAAGACACTCTAAATTATCACAATTACCTCAGCATAATGAAGGCAAAATAAAAATAGGGGAAAACCTATCAAAATGTATTAAACAATTCAAAATGAGTTCTATTACAACTCTTCTCTTTTACATAAAGAAAATTGAATAACTGTCCATAATTTTACAAAATATAGAATAAGTCATAATCTGGCCTTCTTTACCATTAAGGCCTCAGATGAGTTCCATCCCTTGGTATACCTCCAGCACCTGTAAAATATTTTACCATGACGGGGTGAGCAATGCCCAATAGAGGAATTCACCTACAAGGGCTACTCCCCACCTAAGTGCACATGCAATGCAATGATTCAATCATTACAAACACATTGAGCAACAACATATACATTTCTACATGAATGCTCATATGTCATGCCAATGTCCCGAGCCCTCACTGACTCCTTCACACATGCACACATCATGTATGAAAAACCTTTATTTCCAAAAACAAAAAATTTTTGTTTTATATTTCAATTCCTTGGACTGTCTCCGAAAAACCGCTTTATTCAAAAGCCATGTGTCTTTTGTGGGTAATGAACTTTTCGGGGTCTCACCGTCGGCGTCATACACCTTCCAACACTTTCGCGGACTTTCACCGCTGGATGCATATGTCTAACTAAGAATACATGCTTTTCACTTGAGGGGGTGTCTATCCCTTCTTGCTACTACCCAAAATATAATTTCAAACCGTGTGACTCTAGGACGTCACCCATTTTTCAGAGCCCACCATTTAAACACCAAACATAGTGTTCTTTCATGCCATGCACTCACACCCGTTTCACGCGATGTCCCCGTGCATATGCAATGCATAAATGTCATTGTTTGTTCTTTCAAGTTACATGCAACATTTATGATTCATGGATAATCATATCTACAACATACAATTTACATCCATAATATAATACATGTAAATACATCAATTTCAGCATATATCTACATGATTTTCACACACTTGCATGTCATTCAATAAAGTAACAACACACAAAACCGGATCTTCATGTTCAAACCCAGAACAGTGCACACAGTTTAGCATGTCAGTCCATGTCCAACATTGACATACTACAAAATCATCATATTCAAGCCTGTATTTTCCATCAAATACAACCTACTTTAACCGCACTCAAAAAACGTAAAAAGGACCTGCAAATTAGCCCCGTAGTTCACCAACAGTTTGATCACAACTGTTCTTGAATCAACCCCATCGTTAGGGCTACACCTTATGGCCATCGAATGGCCCTTAGATAAGAACTAACCAGAGTAGGAGAGAACCCCTACCTCTTGGAGTTTGACGAAAACTCTCGATCTTGATACCAATACGAAGCTCTCATTGCGTAGATAAACTTTGCCTCTTGATCTGATGAGTTTTGACAGTTGCTTTATCGGAGATCTAAGGAAGTGTCGCCGATCGCTCCTCCATTCCTCTCCCCTTTTCTTTTCCCTCTTTCCTTTTATTTTCCTTCCCCCTCTTCCTCTTTCCTTCATCCGTTCTTATCCACTACTTGATCTTTCTTTTGGGGTGTGACACATGGCTCCCATGTGTCCCTTTTTGTTTTGCCTTTTGGTGACAAGTGTCATCTATGACACCTAACCCACTCATCATCTTTCATCCACTCCCCACTTGATCTTTTCAAGACCACACATGGTCTTACCATGTGGCATTTGCCACATGTCCCTATTTTAAGTCATGATGCCATGTGGCACCGTGCCACATGTTGTAATGCCATTTACCTGTCTCTTGAATTATGTGAAATTTTGATCGCCTCAGAATTCGACGCAATTCGTCAAGGTAACTAAACACCATGAGACGAATTGATTGGTGAGGTATGTTTCATCACCTGTGGTCTAGGGAATTTCCAGATTTTTTTTCCACCTGTACTATAGTAGCAAATTACCGTTTTTCCATTTTTCAAAAAAATTGAACTTTTTCTCAGGTTTTACACTCTCCTCTCTTAAAAAAATTTTGTCCTCGAAATTTACACACATATACATACAATCACATGCATATGCATCAGTCATTCAATATTCAATGACTAAACCACGCACTCCATCCCTCAACGAAGGGATATCCTGCACGCATCGTGTCCTCGTTCGTAGGCTGCTCTCCGGCCCCTGTTACCACAACACCTTCACTAGCCTCATACCTTAAGGTCGTGAGGATCTCGTCTCGACTATCAAAAATACGCACAGGTCCCTCCTCGAAAGTCCCATCTACATCAATAACAAGCTTGCCCCAATCCACTACACATGAGCCTGATCCGAGTACCTTTAAAGCATGGGACATGGAACACCTCATGGACACCGATAAACTCAAGGTAAACAACGTATTATGCATTTGTGCCCACCTCTCGAGTATCTCGAAGGGTCCGATATATCTTGGCAACAGCTTCTCCCACTTGCTAAACCTTACCACTCCTTTCTTAGGCACCACCTTCAAGAAGACGTGATCACCCGCCTCAAACTCTAGAGGTCGTTGTTGCCTGTCGGCGTAACTCTTCTATTGGCTTTGAGCCGTGAGAAGATGATTCCGTATCAAACCAACATTCTTAGAGGTGTCTCTAATCAAATCTAGACTCATGATGGATTCCTCTCCCACCTCTGTCTAACAATTCATAGATCGAGATGGCCTCCCATATAATGCCTCATAGGGTGCCATCTGTATACTCGCCTGATAACTATTATTGTAGGCGAATTCTAACAAGGGAAATTTCTCTTCCTGGCTACCATTAAGATCCAGGACGCATGCTTGGACCATGTCCTCTAAAACCTGTATGGTCATCTCTGACTGACAATTGGTCTGTGGATGAATGCGGTGCTCATCGTCAACTAAGTCCCCATGGCCTTCTGAAAACCTTTCCAAAAGTGTGTCGTAAACTTAGGATCCCTGTCTGATACGATAGAGACTGGCACTCCATACAAAACAGAATCACAGGTCATATTTGTTCCATCAATTTGTTAAAACCTTCCTTATTCTTGAAGTTCAACACATTTATTAATATCCTTACAACTTTCCTTTTCATTTATTCATACCCCAATTCTTGTTTGGTTCCTGGATATGTTGCCATGTTATTTTTATATGTTAACAGATCATTAAAAATAACCATTCAATTCATATGAAGTTGACACAACAAATATTTCACCCACGTTTCATTCAATTTATCAAACAATGCACACAACAATCAAGTATTGCAACCCAGGAAATCTAGTCTCTCCATTATTTAACAAAATCATTCACTGACAGTCATCAACTTTCAATTATTCAAAGTAAAAGAAATAAAATAAAAATAAGACACACAAGAAATGCAAAATAAGAGTGAACACCAATTTCAGCAATAGGGAATTTTTTATTCATTTTTTCAGGTATGAGAGATTAGGTACAAGAGAGGGAAAATGGAAAGGAAAAAAACAAGGTGAGTTATTTTCTTTTTAAGGCCTTTTCCTTGGCTGCTTTCATTCTTAAATATTCTTCAACTTTCTCTACTAGTGTTAGTTTTTTCTTTCCTGTTACACTAGGGGTTTTATTTTGAACTGGTGATTTACAAGGTTTAGAAGATATTTCTTTATTTAGATTCGGATCAGAGAAGGGTATTGGTGGGTTCGTGACACCTTGAGGGACTATTGTGTAAGGCACATTGTATGAGATTTTGATTTGTGGTTGTGGCACTTTCTTCTGTTTTCACAGACCGTCTTCTTCAGCCCAATCTAAGATCTTCGTTTGCTTCACGGGCCACTTTGGGCCAATGAGATTCCAAGAGTGTCTTGTTGTTGACTTGCTCATAAGTCATTAGTCGAAAAACTTTCTTTCCAATGAGCAAGACTATTCAACCAATTCTTATCCCTTGATTCCAGGCTTTCCTTTAAGGCATTGTCTCTATCCTCCAACATTTTTAACAAACCTACTTCATGTTTTTAGTTTCACCAGCATAGCCACTTCTCTGTCCTTGTCATCAAGCTCACTATAAACTATATTTTTTTATAATATTTCTCTCCATTAGTCATCTCTTTGTTTCAATGCCTCATCCAGATTCTGATCCCTTTTTCTAAGCTCTGCATCCATATATTCATCCCTAAGTTGAAGTTGGATTTTTAGCTGATTATCCATCTCTTGCAATTCTTGTTTCATAGATTTCAGCATCTCCATCAGTTATGTGTTATTACTCTGGTGCTTTGAACTTTCAGTTTGTTCCTGATGGATTTCTCTTAAGTATAGAGATCCATTCCAGATGAGGCTTAGACTTCTCTGAAATTCTTGTTGCTTTTGTGGTGTACTTTCCCAATGTACTGGCTCATTGCATCTTTTATTCCCCCTTTCTTCTTTTATCTCTATTTCTTTCTCCTTTCCTCTATTTTTAAGACCTTCATCACTTCCCACTACAATGAGGATGCCCCCTGGGTATGTTTCTTCTTTTTCCCCATTCTTCATCTACTCCCTTCGAGAAAAGGTCGGGTGATTGGTACTGGTGTGGAATCAAGCCCATGTATTTGATTCTAGAGTAACTCATGATAGAATTCTCGATTATCTTCCCTACATTGATTTTGTAGCCCTTCAACAATGCATAAAGGAGGATTGCTTTGTTTCTTCTTATTGTGCTAAGGTGTTTTGATGGAAAAAGGACTGAGCTAATAAAGTAGAACCATACCTTAGCTTCTTTTGTTAAATCACCTCTGGCAATGGATTCATATAAAGTTTTCTTTGTTGCCTCCCACTTTCCTTTTTTGGTACTCTAGCTCCTTTAACAATTGTTAAGACCTATTTTGTATGATCAAATTGCCTAAACAAAGCTAAGGACTCGCCATACCAGCAAGCACTTTATTATTCTAACCTCCACAAATGCTGCCAAAAACTTGTTAAGACCAATTTGTGATATAGATAGACCAGTGGACAAACAAGATCATATATATATACAAATTCTATGAAATCAATACTATTTCCTGAGACTCATACATTTCAAGAAAATTACAGTTTTTATAGCTCACCAGATGATTCACATTCATATTCACTAATAAGCTGCGCTAATCCCTCATACTAAAAATGTTTTACAGACACGATATAGAACAAAAGGAAGCCAAATAAATTTGAAGAAAAGACCTAGTAGAGAAGAATGTATCGAGAAGTGCAATAAGCTTCCTGGCAGCCGCTGCGAGGCACTATCATGCTAAAAAAAACCCCATTATAATGTTTTTACAGACACGCGATATCGTAATGTAAAAGGAAGTAAATAATAGAAGTTGAAACACCAAGCAAAGAGAACACAAGGAGAAGTGCAGCGTAAGCTCAGTACACAGACAAAGCGTAGGCACTCCACGTCATGGGCTAGAGTGCCGAGCAGTGGGAGGCCCTACGCCAGCGTCAAACAGCGAGGCGCACCTAGTAGCCTCGGCATGCCGCAAATGCGAGCACTCTCTTTGCCGCGCGACGTACAGGTTTTCTTTTTCAATCGAGAGCGTTAAAACTCTGGAAATTTCGGCCAGATGAGCCCGCGATCCTCGAGATATAAAAGGGAGTTGGTTTTCAAGGCAAAGACATGATCAGATGTTATTTGGGCAGAACATGCACTTACAGAAAGATTTGGCTACGACGAGTCCATGAGATCATAAGATAACTTTTTCATTGTTTTCCACTGCTGATGTTAAAAAATTCGGCCCCAGAATGAAAAATCATTATAAAATCAATTTGATTCAACTAATCTCATCATTATGACAGAATATTTAACTATGGTTTATTTAATATTGGTATGAATTTGTATATTGTTACTTTGAATTTAATCACATGTTATTATTTGGTCACTTGTGGCATGTTACTATTGCTAGGAGTCTGATATCGAGAGAAGATGACCTATAGACATGCAAGCAACACTTGGTCAATCGTGGAATAGATATCCCGTCCAAGTGTAGTGCGCACTAGATTTGCAACATTTATGCATCTCTGAGCGTCAAGGGGGGTCAAGCATAGATGCAATACACCCCACTAGTGAGATAGGCGCCATGGTCTTGAGAGAGAAATTCCTCAGCATGATCAACCCTCTAACATAAATCATATGAAATATTAAATAAATACGTTATCTAGGTCAAGAATCCATCAAGTGTGGTAGGCGACGAAAAAATCCTAGCTTTCTCATCATTACTTGAATCAAAATTTGGATATTAGGCTATCTTTAAATTAGTTAAATTAGTTATAATTCACTATAAGACTATATCCAAATATTATCTAGACATTCGTTAGTATTCAAAGACGCTTCTCTTCATGGGAATCCATTAATGATTGTCACTATACTACAAAAGTGGAATCCCTGATCACAAGATACTATGCGGTACGAGCTTTGCATTTACTTTAACTTCTACACACTCATTATCACCACAAGTTTTTGGTGTTGTTGGGAGAAGTTTAGTGTTGATATTAATAAAATGCTGTAGATTAGAAATTTTGAATCTATTTATTTAGTTCTTTTTACTTATTAATCATTTTATTATTCTTTGTTTTAGTAATTTTGCCTTATTTCTCTGGTGGCTGTGACTTGGTCTTTGACTTTGCCACTTGTGATTTCAAAGAGTTACCACGTATGCAAAGAAAAGATTGTGCAATTACTTCCATTCGATCCTCGAACCATGTAACGTACATTACATCGACAATTCGTGAGAAGCACACGCAACCCAATTTAAAATCATACGTAATCAAGAAGACATATGCCTAAAAAAGGAATGAACCACCGTGGATCATAATGGGATGTATCCATAGAGATCGTGACATCTGCCTCATTTTGTACAAATTTGATAAAACCAGATATACTGAGGAGTTTGCTCTTACCACCTTACAAAGAAATTCAGCCAATATACAATGACCACCCATTCAAGCTTTGAGCTAAAAGGAGTAACTCTAAAAATGCTCCACAATATACTGTTTCATGGGTTGCCTAGTGAAAATCCGAATGCACATCTGACAAGTTTATTAAAGCTTCATGACACAAACAAGTATAATGGAGTAACAGAAGAAGTTTGATTATGCCTATTCTCACCCCATTACTTAGCAACCGATTTAAGCATTGGTTGACTAGCCAACTATGGACCCTACCCATCCACTGCCTGCCACTCCCGCTTTTAAATGGAAAAATAAGAAAAAATGGGTTGAATTTAATTTTAAAAATCTCCATTCCCTATGAGAACAATTGAGTTGCCACTACTTATTTTTATTTAAAAGGGGGAAAACAAGTAAGAACAACCCAATGACTTTATATGGAAAAAGGTTCATAAAAACTAGATTCTGGGTCCGGGGATCAAGTTACTTATCAGGAAAGTACCTCACATGAGGTAGCACTCCCTCTGAGTTCTAACTCTGCCTCACTAGTGAATTGGGTATGTGGGTTATGCGGTCACAAATTAGATAGTCTCCTAGGCTAAACATACAACTTTAGATCAGACCAACCTAATTATCTAGCATGCTTAAACACCAACCAAAAGGGCAAATAGCGTGGTACCGTGGGTCCCTAGCCACACGCTTATCAAAGGTTAGTCAACAAACATAGTAAAGCATGCATGACACCCAAACACAAAGCATCTAAGGGAAATTCATTACCTAACATTAAAGCACATACCCGTGTTCCTAGCCGTTGCTGCATAAGAGGTCTACTAAAAGGCTCAAATGCATCACAATGCCGTAATCCAAAACACCTATGTAACGCATATGAATGGCTGGGATTAAACGCCTAAGCATAAAAATTCGAGGTCCTAGCCATGCACAAGCAGAATAGGTAGCAAATAATACATCATACATCATGCATTTAAAACCAAATATGATCCCATACCAAAGAAAAGGAAGCAGTCGAAGGAGGTAAGTGGTTACTACTTTAGCACACATTCCCTTTAAAAATCCCACAAACCAAAACCATACATACCAATCCCACATTGCTCACCACCCACCTTTGTTCAAACTGAAACTGAACTCAGACTCCTAAAGGCGGCTCTACAGTTCCCAGGGCACCAAGAACACTCCATAATAGATTCGAGACTAAACATTAAAATAGGGCTGCCCATGAAATGCCTTGCACAACCTGGGCTGAATCGGTTCTCAACAGTTCAAACGATTGAGAAAAATTCAAACTTTGGTGAGAACCTCACAGACTCAGGAATCTAACAAGAAAAACGGAATGCGATTCTGACTTCGAATGACCAAGAACTAACCCAAACAAAGAAAAGTACCCAAACTATCATTCTGGAAAACCTAACCCAATGAACCGGCTGGTTTGGTTTCTCAACCAGTCCAGATGATTGAGAAAAGATTTCAAAATCAACAGAACCTTCATGTCAGGAATTTAAAAGACAAACAGAGTGCACCGACCAATGACCAAGAATCAACACAAATAACTCAAACTACCCAAACTGCCATTCCAGAAAACATAACCTAATGAACCGGTTCGTTCGGTTTCCCAACCAGTCCAGACGCTGAGAAAGATTTCAAAATTTCAGAACCATACTTACAAAGTCAAATTTAAAAAAACAGAGTGCAATTCACCAATGACCAACAACCAACACAAATAACGTTAAACTACCCAACCGCCGCTCCTGCAAACCAACCTAATGAACCGACCGATCTATTTCCAACCAGTCCATCCCATTGATAGAGGCTCTAAAATTTGTCAGAACCTTCAAAAGAGTCAGAATCTAAAAACAAACGGGTATCTACTCAGCTCAGATGAGTGAGAACCAACCAAAACAAACCAAACTACCCAAACTGCCGTTCCTGCAAACCTAACCTAATGAACCGACTGATATGGTTTTCCAACCAGTCCATCCCATTGAGAGAGGCTCTAAAAATTTTTCAGAACCTTCCTCAAAGATTCAGTAATCTAACAAGACAAATGGTGATAGATTCCCAGCTCGGATGAGTGAGAACCAACCAAAACAAAGCAAACTACCAGAACTGCCGTTCCTGCAAACCCAACCTAATGAACCGACTGATCTGGTTTCCCAACCAGTACATCCCATTGCGAGAGGAACTAAAAATTTTTCAGAACCTTCCTAAAAGAGTTAGGAATCTAAAAAAACAAACGGTGATCGATTCTCAGCTCGGATGAGTGATAACCAACCAAAACAAAGCAAACTACCCGAACTGCCGTTCCTGCAAACCTAACCTAACGAAAACGACTGATTTGGTTTCCCAACCAGGCCATCCCATTGAGAGGGGCTCTAAAAATTTGTCAGAACCTTTCTAAAAGAGTCAGGAATCTAACAAAACAAACGGTGATTGATTCTCAGGTTGGATGAGTGAGAACCAACCAAAACAAAGCAAACTACCCGAACTGCCGTTCCTGCAAACCTAACCTAATGAACCGACTGATCTGGTTTCCCAAACCAGTCCATCCCATTGAGAGAGTCTCTCGTGTCCTTTCAGAACCTTCCTAAAAGAGTCAGAATCTAACAAAAACAAACTGGTGATCAATTCTCAACCTCGGATGAGTGAGAACCAATCAAAACAAACCGTTGTTCTTTAAAACCGAGACTGCCCAGTAGAAATCAAGTGAACCCGCTTCACGTATGAGCGTGAAAACCTGCTCAAATGGTTGAGGAGAAACCTCAAATTTAATCAGAATGTCTCTTAAAGAATAGAGTGGAGCCAGGGTCATTTCTTACCTCTTCCACAAAACGCAGAAAAGAAACCAAGCTAAGCATCCAAGCGTAATCAAGAAACGCTTGAGCTCTAAAGTGTCCCCAAGGTCCCTTCTACTTTGATCTTTCTTTGTACCGATCTCCACCTCAGCTTCTGAGCCTACCTGGTGTTTTCCACCTTCAAGCTTTGAAAAGAGCCCAATCAGTCTCGGAAACAGCTTCCCCATTAACTCCTCTCCGAATATCTTAAGTTTTCAGCTTGCTTCACCACCAAGTATCCATATGGATTCATGGTGGGCTGGACGCAATTCCTAAGCCAAGGCCCAAATGGACTCACAATACTGCCCATGGTCGAAGCTGGAGCTATGGGGCCCGAACCATATAGATTTGGGCTCCAAAATCTACAAAAACAAATACCCACACAGTTAGTCTGACCGGTTGAACTCATGCCAACCGGGGCCCATCCAGCTTGAAGAAAATTATGAAATTTTGATAGAATGTTCCCGAAGAATATGAGACCAAAACGGCACCATGCCAAGTCCGGATGAGGGAGATATGATCGAAACAAGGAGGAGTGCTCACCAAAATCACCCAAAAAACAATGCGTTGTATACATACTGATGAACCGGCCAAACTATTATCAAATCCGCTGACAAAATTATGAATTTTTATCGTAACCTCTTTGGTGAATAAGGAACTAACAAACAAATAACAGTGAACGATTATGAGTTCGGACAGAGATACCACTCTAAACAAGATCATGTTCGAATTTGACATACTTAATAAACTTTGATTGAGCTTAAAACCTCTCGTAGGCCCCACTTGTTTCCTTATATATATCAAATGCCAATAACTAAAAAATAGTTTCATGATGACACACTATAAAGTGAACTACACACTCAACGGACCACATACAAGCCCACCCGAGGCTCAGAGATAGACTAAGTTTCCCCCAAAAGGGCCTCAATGGTGTATGAGAACGATGGGTGAGCAGGACACCCATAAGATAAATGCAAGTGTTGAGGGAAAATTGAGGGTCTACAACATGCCCCTTCGCAGAGTGAATGAACGAGTGAATCGTGGGGTGCGATGTGCGATGCAAGAGTGAAATGAACTTCTAGTGAAGAACCAAGATGACCAACACCTATCCCCTTACTTAGTACCAAGACTGGATTCAACAGAGTCACTCCGATTGAAGGACTTAAAGAAAACTAGGCATGATGCCTGGGAAGATGAGTGATCCGTGCATAATCTCGAAAAAGATTGTGAAATCCGGGGGCGATGCCGGAGAAGATGAGGAAATCCGAGCAAACTATAGAGAAAGGTCCTGCAAGCACCGAAAAGGTTGAATCCGGTGAGTACCTAAAAGGTAGAACTTCAATGAGGCGAAAGGTGGAATCCAAAGAGCACGTAATAGCGGTAACTCGCTAGCATCGAAGGTAAAATCTCAGAGTACATGAAAATCCTTAGTGATTATTTAAAGTTGTAGGATCCTGGAGAGTACCTAAATGGGATCCGGCGAGTACCGAAATGTGGGATCCGGGCGAGTGCCGAAATGGGATCCGGCGAGTATCGGAAGGTAAAAATCCCGGTGGAAAGTACTGTAAAAGGTAGGATCCGAGCGATACCGAAAGCCAGGATCCGGGGAGTGCACCGGAAAGGTGCATCCGTGAGAGTACCGGAGCGTGGGATCCGGGAGCAGTACCTGAGTATGTAAAATCCGGTGAGTACCGGCACAGAAATCGGGAGAGTATCAGAGAAGGGGGATTCGGGCGAGTACCGAGAAAGGTAAGATCCAGGAGAGTACCGGGAAAGGTGGGATCCAGCGAGACGAGAAGGTGCAAAATTCGAAAGTAGGCACGGAAAGGTAGGATCCCGAGAGTATCGGAAACGGGGATCCGGCGAGCACGGAAAGCGTAGATCCGTGAGAGTACCAGAAAGGTAAAATCCCAGGAGAATTTAAAAATAGAACGGAAGCAGTACCCGTAGAAGGGGGATTCATAGTACCGAAAGGTAAGATCCAGGAGAGTACCGGGAAAGGTGTGGGATCCGAAAGGAGGAGAAGGTACAACCGGTGAGCACCTAAAAGGTAGATCCGGAGAGTACCGAAAGGCAGGGATCCCGAGAGTACCGGAGAAGGGGGATCCGGGCGAGTACCAGAGAAGGGCCTGGATGAATACCGAAAGATTGAGAGCGGTAGAATCCTCAAGGAAATTCCAGAACCACCGATAAAAGGATGTGGGATGCCAAAAACCAAGGCTCTGCACAAACTAAACTTGGAATTCGGGATGACCTAAAACGAAACCTACAGCATAATGGGGAAACTTAGGATGTAACCGTTGAGATACTGACCTTGATGATAAATGGGTATGCCCTAGTGTGACGTCAGAAAGTGCCACAAATGATAAGCGAGAAACCAAGAACTTAATAACAAGATTCCGGGAATAAAGCGGGTACGCCCTCGTAGTGGCAATCTCAATAAATGTACTCAAGGGTGAAAGAGCAGGGTTATGCTTCGCCCAGGTGCATCAACGCCATGTCAAAATCTCATAACTGCACATGCGGTCAAAGTCAAAGAGCTGAAAACATCACAATCACTAATTCGTGAAAAAATCATCCATTTCATTCCACAACATCCAATATCCACAAAACTGATATAGGGTATGCCCCAATGTGCACATCTGATATGTAAGTGCCTCGATAAAAAAAACTCTGAAATAAATTTCTGAAGACCCAATTGTCTGAACAAGTGAACAAGACAACAGATGGGGTGTGCGCCAAATGGCGGCACCTCACTTAGTTGATGAATATCCTGTGAATTCAACCTCAGCAGCCGATTAGAAAGACTCGTATGAAGAAACTCTACCGCATGTATATTACCTAAACCTTGATGCCAAACATTCTAGGCTAATGATGCCAATGTACATACGTAATCAATGCCAACATGAAAGGATGGAGATATACCCCAAGCAGAATGTGTCAAAGCATCACAGCTATCACCTGGCCCCACTTCTATATCATCCGGGATTCATCATGGACCCGAGGCAAGCAAACTTAAATGGAGAAGCGCACGAGTGTGACCTCGATATCTCAAGAATGCAGACCTGTCGACATCCTCGCACTAATTACTGTGACACGTAACCCGGTCTCAGAGCAAAATGCTTTTGAAGAAACACGAGATCTCATGGTCTCAGGGCGGTCTTACGACTCGGACCGTAATGTAGGCTAGGGGTGAATGGTGAATGACATGATGGGAAACAAAGGCCCCAATACCCAATAAACAATGCCAAACCCCCAGACGCTGAATGCCAAATATCAAAAGGGGATCATGTGAGCAAGGTGATTCAAACCAACATCCGACGAACAATGTGAAAATGACAAGTGAAGTGCACTAAAGGGACACATCGCTAAGAAGCAGACGACGATCAATAAGAGAAGAAGACTAAAAGGAGAAGAAATGATGAATGGATAAAGAAAAACTGAGAAAACGCCGATACAAATGTGGCAATGTGTGACAACGACGAACAACCCGGCCCTGAACGCCGTCAGCAAGTCACTGGTTAAGACGGGAGCGTGATGCAAGTAATGATCCAAGGACCTAGCACGGCAACTCAAACCTCATTCCTAATGTATTACCCAAATCCATGGAGAAAGACGCCAATGCTTTCACCAACCCTCGAGGAATAATAAATCTCTCAAACCTGAAACGACTTGATAATCCCAAGTATATTAAAGAATATCAAACAAACTTTTTTTTTCTTTTTGTTTTTTTGTTTTTATTTTTTATTTTTTTTATTTTTTTGCGCATAACAACCAAATAGGCCTAATGCCACATTATCACAATTCAACTAAAAGAACCTCAAACCTCCAAGCCCAAATGGTCCCCTCAACCTAAGAATCCCGAATCAAAACCTATAGGCGGAATAAAGGGCATGACAAATCTGATTGGTAGCTCTGGGATGAGAGCACGCCATCATCACTCAAAAGGAGATAAAAGTGAAATGAATAGAGATGATAAACTGGGATCAAAGTTTACTATGTGGGAAGATGCAAACGGAGCAAAAGAAACAAGCAATGATGCAGAAAGAAAAATGAAGAATGACACAATGCTTATAATGCTCAAGGATCCATCTGGTTATGCTACATCGTGGCAGGTGGCCCCAAACCTGTGTAAGAAAAAGTATGTGGCAACAATGAAAGAATAGGCCATAATAAACCGCACGAGGCTCAAAGAGCCAGCAATAATAGGATATATCAATGTATAAAGTTCAATAAGAACAGAGGCTACTCAAAATGATGGCCACCCATCCCTTCAACCATGATCTCAAGCGTGTAAAACCTCTTCGCCTTGATCCACATTGGACCTGCTTTGTGAACTGATTGCTGCCTATAGTTCACAACCCAGCTGTTCCTCTTGGAGTTAGATCTGATGACATAAGGCCCGCTCCACTGCCCAACCACTCCTCAAGGGTCATGATCAACCTCCAGGACCTTTCATGACCAGGCCGCCTTGAAACCCTCCTAGGCTTGACCCTTTTTCTAAAATGCAACAGTCATTTTCCTCCAGACAGCCCTTAACATGATCCGTCGTCTCACCTCCCTCTCATCCAAAAGGTTTAGCTGGGACATAACGGGACTGAACACATTCGCCCCGTATGACCTGAGGCTCACTGCTGTCCCTGAAGACCCCATCTCACTTCAATAGGCAACACCGCCTCCCATGCCATATACCAAAGAATAAGTGTGCACTCAAAGAGGAAGTACGAAAAGATGTACCGAGATAAGCCCACAATGCGAAAGGGAGCTCTCTCCGACCAATCCCTAGAAGTCTCAACCATCTTTTCTCAAAATCCCCCATATTCTTATTAGCGGCCTCAACCCATTTCCATTAGTCTCGTGGTTCATATGGCAGACTGATGATGTCAATACTCTATTACCTCGACCAAGCAGATCCACTTCACTTGAACAAGGCCTTCATCCCAGATCAACTCATGAGGACCCTACACGGGTAGATAATGTGCTTATCTTATGAATTTACCACTGCCTAATCCGAAGATAAGAAGTAGCTTCCACCCACTTAGTGAAATAATCAATGTACCACTCAGATGTACTCATGTCCACTAGAAGACTCTCAGAGATCTTTCCAACAATATCAATACCCCATAATCGAAATGGCCAAGGGGATGTAAGTGCATGCAACCTCGAAGGTGGCATCGCGGTATCAAGTCTCCGTATTTGACACCGACATCTCTCTGCACTAATCCGGCAACAATCCGCCTACATAGTCAACCGTGCAACTGGCCTTCATGATCTATGCGCATGTGGCCTCCCGGTGGGCCACGTGACCGCATGAACCTCTCATCACTCGACGGCAGAGGCGTGGTCCGGCCATACACAATAATGTGCCATCGGGTGATCTCCTAGCGGCATCCCCCACAAATAACAACCGCGCTTAACCGGGCTCACGTTTCCTATCCTGGGTGTGGTCGCTTGCTGCAAACGCCCACATGACATAAATTGATAAATATCATGATACCATTGTAGCTCATCCCGATTCTCAATATCTCCTAACTGAACAACAAGTAGTTTTGGTGCACTCTGTCTCAATCATCAATGGTCACATCGCTCACTCCCAAGTAGAATCTCAACCACGTAAGTTAAGGTGGTTAACACAACAAATCTGATTCTCTGCCCAAAGTGCATGCATCATATCTCAACTCACAACTGCAACCGCAGGTCTGGGGCGTAAGCATGGTAGGGGTCAGCCTTCTCATCTCGAGTCCTCCGTGATACCTTAATCGGCCAGAGTAACCAAATTGGAATCCCTATGGATTCCAATCGCTCTAACGCCAAGATTCAGCGCGCTTCTCAGTCTGCAATGGCAGCCTCATACTCAACTATATTATTCACAACCTGATGATCGAAAATACTAATCGGTCTGATCTCGGGGAATCACCCTCGTGGTGATATCAATAAGATGTTGGCTCAAACCCCTAATGACAATGGCGACCATCGGCACAATCGCCATCCTATAATGCTGGTCATTGAAACAAATTGCTCATCAAGAAAATCATCGTCAATTAATCTATCATCTGATAATCGAAAAAGAAGCCAAATGATCTCGCAATCAATGCTTCCCTTTATCGATTTTTTGTGTCACATACCGACATCAAACTCACAATGTAACCAACCATCTCATGAGCCTACCAAGCACGTGCCTATCAAACAGATAATTAACCCGATCCAATTGTGAGACAAAAAGCATGGAATACTCACATACGCCTAAGTCTTTGCGGCCCAAACCAACGCCAACAGAGGCGCTCAATCATAAGGTATTTGCACTCGTATTCCAGCATCCTCTTACTTGGATAATAAATGGCTCGCTCCTTTCCTGAATCATCAAGCTGAGCTAACATGCATCCCAAAGCTATATCCGAAACTGACAAATATAGAAGCATGGGCCGCCCCGGTGTGGGAGACACTAAAATTGGGGGAGAAAGCAAACACTTCTTATTCTTCTCAAAAGCACGCTGGCAATCATCATTCCAAACCGTAGGCTGGTTTTTTCTCAAGATCTAACGATAAAGTTCGCATATGTCTGTTAGTCTAGCAATGAAACGACTGATGTATTGTAGTCTGCCTAAAAAGCCTCTGATCTTTCTCACCCTGAGTTGCATACTGTCAAGTATGGCCTTGGTCTTTTCTGGATCAACCTCTATACCGCACTCACTAACATTGTGACCTAGCAATTTCCCAGAAGTTACCCCAAAGTTGCACTTCATGGGATTCAATCTCAATCTGAATTATTTGATCCTCTCAAAGAATCTCTGTAAGGTCGCTGCCTCGCCTTGGGATTTCACCATATCATGTCATCCACGTGATACCTCAACATCTTGCATCATATCATGGAATAGAGTAGTAGCTAGCCTCCGATAGTGGCCCCGCATTTTTCAACCTAAATGGCATAACCCCAAGAATAAAGAAAATTCCATTCAACATTTGAAGGAAGTCTTCCACATCCTCCTCGAGCCATCAAAACTTGATTATACCTTAAAACCCATCCATGAAGGGACAAATATAGGGTGCCCCACTATCAACTAACATATCAATATGTGGGAGGGGAAAATCATCCTTATGACTGGCCCTGTTCAAATCTCGAAAGTCAACACAAACTCTAACCTTGCCATCCTTTTTAGGAACAGGGACGACATTAGCGCCCACCGTGATACTAACCATTGACAAGAAGCCAACACGGAGCAGCTTCGAATTTCTTCCTTAACCTCGCAGACCCATCGAGGGTGTAGCCTCCTCACTCGCTTAACTCCGTCTAGCATGCGGGCGCACAGGCAGGTGATGCCTAACTATAGTGGGGTCAAGGCCCCGCATGTCCTCATACGACCATGCAAATACATCCGCATGACCTGAGCATGTCAATCAGACTACTCCTCTCATCCGAGATAGGGAAAGAGCTGGTCCTTAACTTCTTTAGGCCGATTCACACCAAAATCTATCCACTCTCAGGTTATCGAAACGAGTGTAACTTTCTCGCCCTCTCAGATTACATTAGACTCGACGACCACCTAGTGGGTCATCTCGTAGTTCCCCATATCACAACATCAGATACATGCGCGAGCTGGTGGTGCAATCAAAGGAAATGCCGTGACGCTGCCGTAATACCGAAAATACTCATGTCATTATTACCATCGTAAATGTCATCAAAGCGCACAAACCTGACATAGTGTCAAAAGAAAGAGTGTGGGTCCACAGAGTCGATCGCCCCCTTAACAAAAATAGCATCACGCGAGTAATATTAGTAGCAACAAGCCTATCATCATCAAACTCAAGCATAGAAATTCCGCAAACGCATCAAAAGCTTAATCTGGGTTCCCAGCGGAAACATCCGCACGCACTAAAGGCCGATCATGTCCATTAAGGCCGCTGCAAGCGTCATAAAGTGTCACAGCATCAGAATCAATCATAAAAACTCCAAATGTCAAAAGCATAATGGGGCCCACGCGGGGTTGTATCAAGGAAACGGCCAGTGCTGATCATGTCCATCTCGTCCATGTAGGTATCAGTAGATCATAGTAAGGGATCTCCTCATGAAAGCACATGGAAAACACACTTGCTCTATCCTATGACGGGGTGCAAATCGTCACGGCCTCGAGTGGTTGCAATCTCGTAATTCAAACAAATCCGCCCTAGTGGCATGTCGAATGCCCCGAATCTCGCCCATCTCAAACATGGTCAACTCCTTCTGTGTGGGATGCATACTCGATCCTCTTGTAAAATAGTCAACCAACTAAAAAGTGTATGGGCGAAGGGGATAATCGAATGGAATGCCGCATGCGAGCTCACTCTTCTACGCGCAGCCGTGCCATGTGTCATCATCCGTCGTCGGGATGTAGCCCAACCTACAAGATATGTCATGATCAACTGCATTAGTAAACTCGCACCCCTACCGGGCGGCGACTAACCCAACCAGCATATAAGACACATGCTCTCATCATGCTAAGCACTAAGCGTTAACAGATCGGGTCGAACGACACGGGTGTACCATGTCCCTCGCGCTGGCCATCCTCTTCTCAGTTAACAACCCGAACTTCATCAGAATGTAAACCCTGGCCAAATGTGTCATCCACTGTGGCCGATATGTAGCACTGGTTTAGGAGGAAGTAATAACATCTCTATCGTGACCAGACGATAATGCGCCTCATGTATGAATCTCACCCTCGATTTAAGGAAGATGGTATAACACCGCCATGAATCCAAGGGCGACAAGAAGAGGTTAAAGGATGATTGGATCTCAAACCCGAAGAGTATGGAGTATATAACGGACCAATCATGACATGTACCGAAGCCACCCACCGCCCTCCGAGTCCCATCATAAGCTTTGACGACCGTGTGGATGGCCCAAAATCTGACGTGGTGAAAATCCTAAAGCAATGGCAAGAATCAAATGACAAAGACTAGGGCTTCGAGCCGCTTGTCCATTGAACACTAATGGCAACCCTTCGACCGAACAAGCAAACATCAATGAATATGGATGAAAATGGCTTAACCCTCAGGTGGTAAATCATTGTCTAAATGTTATGCATGTACCTCTATCCACTATTAGAAAAGTTGGATCACCTTCTGGGTGGTAGCAGTGTCAACTCCAATATGACTAAGAGCCCTGATCAACGCATCTCTTTTTGTGCTGGATGAGACCAATAAGCTCTAAATGGAAATGCAGGCCTGAGTGGTGCGCAAATTGGCGTAAAATTTCATACCATCTTCCCTCAATCTTCATCTCTAAAGATCAATGTGCCAAGAGTCTATCAACTGTGTGGCTGAGCTACTCCCACTCCTCAGAACAATTTGAACATTCCTATGTATTGGCCCATATCCGGAACATAATGAAAGGTGTCATGGGAGGAACATATTGCAAGTATACCCCGCGATATTGTCGCCCTCGCTTCTGGGAACATCATCTGAATCAATCTAAATGGCCTAGAGACTTCACACTTCGTGTATACACTCAAAAATCCCCAGTTTGCATACAACCCATTGGCCGAGGAGCCTCCATCCCATCCCATCATGACGTCCATTCTCGACACTAATTCAATGCACACTGGGGCGGAGGCAATGTACCTAGTGTCATGAGTGGGTAATGGTCTCGTAGTCACCGACAGACGCCCTAAATCAACCAACCAAACCTTATCAATCAAGTCCCCAATAGCTTGCTTCGCTGTACATTACCCGTTCAGATTTCATGACCAAATTTCCTTGATGATAAGCAGAAGAAGATCCGCCTCGAATCCGTGTGGGGTAGGTCAGAGCGGTGGTCTCTGGTGGTAGCGAATAATCAAACCCCTTCAATCCATCTTTTTGAAATGCTCACCAATGGCATCCCGAGTTGTGTAAACTGCCTAGCCGGCCTCGATGGAGGCTGTGCTCTATACTGCTGATGGTACTGTATAAGTGGCCCCGAGGCGCCCGTAGAATATATCGCCGCGGCGACAGAGTGCAGCCCAACCGACCAGAAGAGTAGCCGGGTCTCAGATCGACTCTCGCCCTATCATCTGGTAAGGAGTGTTTGAAAACTGTCTCTGAAACGGAGGGTGATGTGGGGACCTGTGTCTGATTCGTGCCACGGTAGGGTGATTCGGAATCAACAATATTTGTATCCTGCTTCCTCCCACGTAGTCAAGCCATCATAAAAAGATAAAACGATTAGTGCCAAAGTGCTATTTTGAACCCTAGTTTATTATAGGTTTTGAGTGCATTTTGTGTACTAATTCATGCTAATTCAACCCGAGTTTGCACATTAAGGTCCCTACTATTTTATTGATCGCATTTTGTGGGCAAATTTTGCGCTTTTGCGAACTACTATGCCTAAATTGTTGAGTCGATCCAAGCACGAAGAATTCTAGTCAAACTCAGCATTTCAAATCAAAGATCAGAAGGAAAGAAAGGCAAAATGTGAAGAAAAACACCACTGCAGGAAAGCTTCTCCTGCGAGCACTGTACACAGCTCAAAGATCATGGCATCCCGTTGTACTGCTTCCCACAAGATTTCACGCACTTTGCTTTTGCTACAATTTTTGGTTTTTCTCCTTTCACCCTTGTTTTATCCACTTATGTTTGATTGGATTGTATTTCACTTGGTTTGTAAGGCTACATAAGCTATTTTGATACACCGTTGAAGGACTTGATTTTTTTGTCAGAATAAAATTAAGGCCCGTTTCTCCTTCGTTTTCTCCCCTTTTTCTCTCATTTTCTCTCCCTTTTTCTGCTGTGCCAAACACTCCTCCGAGGATGACAACCGTAGGATGTTTGGCAGACCTCTTCTCCTTGGAAGAGACGGCCAAGTTGGCTAAGGTTTGAGGTAACGCACGGTCCCCTCGTTTTAACACAATTTATTTTTGGTTGTTTAAGTTCCTCAAGCCACTTAGGTTAAAATCTCTTAAGCACGCTCTCTCTTTAATGTATTTGGAAAGCTTTTGGGTTCAATGGATACTCACTAGATCCATTGAGGCTCGCTTAGTTGTCTCCTCAAGAAGTTATCGTGATTAGGGTTTTTGAGATGCTTTTCACCGTTATGAACATTTATGCTCATTTAAATGCTATGTTTCAAAAGTGGAAAATCATAGGGTTTAGTTTTTAAAGCAATGAAGATCCGGTTCGAAATGACTATATGTCATGCTCCCCAACGCGAGGAAAATACCCTGGGACATGTGGTTACCTTGACCCTAAACCAAAGGGCCTAACACTCAAGGGGGTTCTATTTTTACATTTTTTTTCTTGTTTTAGCTTCCGCCAATGAACACCCAAACCCCTCGTTTACCAAACCTTAAATCCAAATTTAATTCACCAATTTTTTGCCTTCACTATTAGTCATTTGTACTAAGAACCCATCCCCGTCTTCTAATTCCTAGATCAGTTATATCACAAAGAGCTTGACTAATGCACAAGAGAGTGAACTTAGGAATATAAATTTTGCTTGATTCGTGATCACTCCCAACAAGTGGCACTTAATCAAATGGCGCCGCTGTTTCAGGATGCAGCCTTAGTGCAAGTGACGAGTTAGGAACACTTGTATCCATCGCCAAGTCTTGGTGAATTTCCTTATCATTTTACGCTATTTTTTCTTAGTTTTATTTCACCAAAAAAAAAAAAAATGCTATAAAAGCAGATCATTTGTGTTGTTTTTGTGTTGCCCTGTTTTTGGCTACACAAGAATCCATTCTCTGATTAGAAACTCAGAAGGCAAGCTACTTAAAGCTTCCAATCTCCCCAAGAACTTGGATTGAACGAATTTGAAACCAAATGGAACAAACACTTAGAGGAGAACAATACGCCAAGACCTATGGAGGGGAACTTCTGGGAGGATACATGTCAATGAGGGACTATAGAAACCTTTAGATCAAGAACTGAGAGAAATCCAAACCCACATAGATCCATGAGGGACTATAGAGACTAATGGATGAGGCATTCTCCGCATGAGGTGTTCTTAATAAGATGCCTCTGTCTCAAATAACCACCACAACCAATCTCCCCAGTTGAGAAAGCAATTATAGACCTGCCAAATCCTAGGTGATGTCATGGGAGAACAAAGAGATTTAATGTCCACTGAGTCAAAAAATTTACACTGTGGAGAACCCCCTGGAACAAACATTAGATGGGTTTCTCAAAGTGAATTGGGTCGCACTTGACAACCTACATCAGGTAATTTCAAAGCTTGCCCAACGCCTGATCATAAAGGGGGAAGAAAATCCGCAGGATGAGTGCTTTTGACCCACATACGGCAGAGGACCGCTGTGAACAACAAACCCACACCAGAACTTATAGAGGATTTTATTGAATTATCTCGAAGGATTGATGAATCTCGATATGTGTGATGTTGTTTTTCCAAGGAGAACCAAGAAGAAATCATTGCGTTGCTGGATCGAGGCGGGGTAGTGGAATAGAAGGGGCAGAAAGAACCACAAAAGCTTACCCTCCAACCAATTCCCATGAAACTGAATCCCACTGCCAATGCCCAAGCCACCAAATACCCACTGCCAGTAGCCCCCTCCACTGACCAAATCTATATCCTGCCCTCACCTGCATCACAATCCCAACCCAAAACCCCTGAAGCACCAACCAAAAAGGCCACCCCATCACTGCCTATGCTGAAAAACTTCAATAGATTAGTGGCCTTTGTACATAACTTTGTCACTACATCAAAAAACAATGATACCGCCACATCGCATGGGCACGCTGGTTATTCGGCCACCGGTTCGAATTTGGAGCACCCGAACCCCGGCATTTCTGAGCTCCGCTAGTTCCTGCAGCCTCCAAAGGCCTAAGGAAGTGGTTTGGGGGAGCATAGTCTCCCCCACTTTTTGTTTTAATTTTTCTTGTCTTATTTTATTTTATCATATTTTTTATTTTTTGATTTCTCAAGTAATTTTTCTTAGGTTTTATCTACTAGTTAATTTTATTTTAAAATTAATTTTTCTTTTCACAATTTTTTCTAATTTTTCTTGTATTAATTTTTTTGCGCCAGAAAAAATTCCACAATAATGCAATTCTTGGAAACCTGGATCAAAATCACAGGCAAGAAATGTGGAGAAATTTTTCGCTTAACTATAGTGAAAATTTCACTTAGTTGTAAATGCTTAAAAATTTCGCTTATAGATGAAATTTGTTAGAATAAATCTCGCTAGCTCATAAATTTTTGTGAGACAATAAATCGTAAATTCTTCGCTTAGGAATAGTGCATTTCGCAAATTTCACTAAAATTCCCGGCCAGGCTAAATTAACAAATTTGCCTCCACTATAGGACAAACAGCCACAAGAGCTTCATTTTATTTTATTTTTATTTATATATATATATATATTAAAAAAAAAAAAAAAAAAACGCTTGTTTTTCTTTACATATTAAAAAAAAAATTTTATTTTTATTTTTTTATTATATAAAAAAATTTGTCTCTAAAAAAAAATATATATATATATATATATATATATATATAATAATCAAAATCAAAAAATTAAAAAAAAATCATTTATTTTTATTTTTTATTATTTTATTATTATTATTTTTTTAATTATTTTATTTTGATTTTATTTCTTTAAAAAAAAATCAAAAAATCAAACAATTTCTATTGTGACAGGCCAGGCTCTATGAGTGACAATTTTCGCTAGCTCACGAAATTTCGCTAGGCTAGCTTAAAATTAATAGCAAATGGGAAATTTTTCTACGCCTGCCACCTCCAATTTTGTTTCGCTCATAACTTTTTCATCCTAACCTCGTTTTAGGCGTTCTGGTACCGTTGGAAATCTTAGAGAGTTCAAATCCAACATGATTGAAAGAACATTTTTGACACTTTTATGAAGGTGTAATTTTAAAATGAATCCAACTTTTGTCACCTTTTTTCTCTTTTCTTCCCTAACTTGTTCATTTGAAGCCCAAACGGAGTGGAATAACGTGCGTCGATGGAAAGCTTGCGAAGTCACCTATCCGTAATTGATCACATCTCATCAAGGAGGTACCTTCTCTAATTTTTCCAACTCGAGCCCTTCATTTCTAATAAATCGAGATGTTCGGGTTTGGAGAGTTAGCAAAGGAAGTGGCTTTTGTATTTATTCTTTTGTATCATTTGAGCAAGCCCATTTTGTGATTTTCGCTGGGTTTGTTGTCCCCTTCTTTCGGCAAGTCGTTATACTTACAACTTTACTTTTTCAAAATTTGGACCCGTTTGCAACCAAAATTTTCAGGTGTTTTCATTTAACTCGTGGTTTGAAAATTGAAACTTTGTCCAATTATATTGATGTTAGATTGGTTCCATGCATAATTGAGTGGATGACTAGTTAAATTCTTGTTGATTTCAACCTTTTTCTTCCTAATTCCTTAGCCAACCACACACAATGCACATTAGGTTTCAATGATAGGTCGAAAACCCACAACCCTCCTTTACTACAGATAACTCACCCTAGTTTCATCACTCACCTTTGTCAGGTTATGGACCCTGTGGAAAAAGAAAAAGAAGAAAACGAAAAAGAAAAGAAAAGAAAAAAGAAATAAAATTGCAACACTTTTCCTTCAAACCCGAGCACTAGTCCGAGGGGGTATGGCTAAAGCCTTTAAAGCCCTGTCTCTAAACCTTCACTGTCGGGAGTCACGTACTTAGTGTTCGTTAAGCACGGGTGGACGGGTGGGAGTTTAGTGTTGTAGGTGCCGAGTCTCGAAATCATTCGAAGTCCGGTGAAACCTCGTAGAGTTTGTGGTCAAAGATCCTTATGACTTGGTGCCCTAAGCCTTAATTGGTTGGGAGTCATCTAGATCCCCTGCTACATGACTTTAAGTAGGTCGATCTCAAGACGCACCCTACAACGCAAAAGAATTGTGGGAATAAGAGGCGGGTCCTCGATCTATTTAGGTTGGTTAGATGCTAGGTTGTGGTTGTAGCTAGGTTGGGAGGAAAATGACAATCTCTTCTTTATTGTTGAGAGTCGATCAAACAAAACACTTAGATTTTGTGAAGTTTCTCGTTGATTCAACAAGAAGGAGGCTCTTTAATACTAAATTTTTGCATTCATTCTCCTCATGATACTATTGGACACTCGCTTGATGCATTTTTACTATGGTTAGGCATTATTTCTTCACAACCTTTTTGAATCGCAACCTTTGTACCGTAATTTTGTTATCGTTTTGTATGCTCTTTCTTTTCTTTCTTACATTGCTAAGTGACTAGCAAATGTGTAGGTCAGTGATTAGTGCCCAAAAAGTGCTATTTTCAACCCTATTTATTATAGGTTTTGAGTGCTTTTTGTGTACTAATCATTAATTAACCCGATTTGCAAAGACATGTCCCTACTATTTTATTGATCTATTTTGTGGCAAATTTTGCGCTTTGCAGCTAATTATGCCAAAATTGTTGAGCTTCCTGGTCCAAGCACGAAGAATTCTTAGTCAAACTCAAAGATTTCAAATCAAAGATCGAAGGAAAGAAAGGCAAATGTGAAGAAAACACCACATCGGCAGAAAGCTTCTCCCCGCGAGCACCGCACACGCCTCCAAAGATCGGCATCCCGCAATTGCTTCTCCCGCCAGATTAACACGCAGACTTTTGTTTTTGCTACAATTTTTGGTTTTTCTCTCCTTTTCAATCTCTCAGGTTTTTATCCACTTTCATGCTTGATTGGATCAGATTTCACTGTTTGCAAGGCTACATAAGCCATTTTGATACACCAAGGAAGTGGACATATTTTTTGGTCAAATTAAAAATTAGGGAATCTGTTTCTCCGTTTTCTCCCTTTTTTCTCTCATTTTCTCCCTTTTCTGCCGCTGAAACACTCCAGGACACAACTCGAGGATGTCTGGCTAGACCTCCTCCTTTTGAAGACAGACCCGCTGTTGGCTAAGGTTTGAGGTAACGCACGGTCCCCTGTTTTTAACGCACTTATTTTTTTGGTTGTTTGCCCTCGCTTCTCACTTAGGTTAAAATTCTGCCACGCTCTTTAATGTATTTGAAGGTTTTTCGGGGTTCAATGGATACTTTCTACCAGATCCATTGGAGGCTCAAGCATGGTTCTGCCAGTTATCGATTAGGTTTTTGAGATGCTGCCACCGTGTTAGGAACATTTATCTACTAAATGCTATGTTTCAAAAGGAAAATCATAGGTTTAGTTTTAAAGCTAAATGAAGATCCTGCTCGAAATGACTATATGTCATGCTCCCCAACGCGAGGAAAAAATACCCGGACATGTGGTTACTCTGAAACCCCAAACCAAAGGCCTAACACTCTAGGTTCTACTCTTCTACATTTTTTTTTTCTTGAGTGAGTCACTGCTGAACACTAAAACCCCCCTATTTACTAAACCTTAAATTCAAATTTAATTCCACCAATTTTGCTTCGACTATTAGTCATTTGTGCCAAGAAACCATCCTCCCCTGTGGAAAGTTCACCTCAGACGCTGATACAAGCAGTGAGCTTGACTACTGGCAAGAGAGTGAACTTTAGGAATATAAATTTGCTGATTCCGCATCACCTCTACCGTGGCACTAATCACGCGTCTAGGTCGAACACGGGATGGGTTTTCATCCCGCGAATGATTTACATCTACACAAAATGGTGATAGCTTTTTGTTTGATTTGTGGATTTGTTTCAAAACAAGCGAGTGTTTAAGTTTGTTTACCGACTAACTGTACGGCTTAAAGTGAAGTGTGAAATGGTAACCTCATGTTTAGTCGCTAGCTTGATGGGAATACGTGGTTAATAAAGTGTCTCGTTATATCTCGCATATGGCAAGTAACTTATGGGCCAAAGCCAAAACCGGATCTTTGTTTAATATAAAACTCTTAACCCTAGAACTACTCCTTTTGAGTCAACACCAGTATTATGCATCAAAAAGTCCTGTATCTGCGCTTTAAAACCCTAGCATTCAACCTCCTCACAAGGGCTCGTAAATGACATCTGTGCTGGGATATCGCGGCATCTAGCATTAAGCATGCACTGAACCTTAAAGCATGACAAGTATTGACCAAGGAAGGACATTAAATGGCATTAAACCCAGGTTGGAAGCTGGGGAACCATAAACAGCCCCTGAAACATTTACAAAGATAGAGGACAACCCCGCAGAGCCCCCAAACTAAGCTAGCAACCCTCCTCTTCAAGGCTAGGAGGCTTAGCCAAGCATCCCTTGAGTTGTCATCCTCAAGGGGGAGTGTTTGCAGATCAGGAAAATGAAAGAAAGAGGAGAGAGAAAAGAGGAAATGAAACCCTAAATGAAAGTCGGGAATTTTATATAAATGAGAAAAGTCGCTTGTAAATTTACATAGGGTTACAAAATTGGGTTTATATATCCACCCAAAAGTGTGAAAATACAAGAATACCCAACATATCGTTTCATGCAAAGTGGGACACAGGTAATACACCAAAACGCTAGCCGCTTGGCATTAATTACACAAAATCACAAAGGCAGCCATTTTCAAGTATGGAGGGAGAATTTCACAGCATAGCGAAAATTTCCGCTTAGCCTAGCGAAATTCCCCTCGCTAGCCTAGCGAACCCTCCCACAGAGATAGAGAATTGAAAATTCCTCGCTTATCAACGCGACTAGCTAGCGAAATTCCGCTTAGCCCAATGAAATTTATGAGGAGATAACCAAACTGGTTAATTCGCTTAGGTTATCGCTGAGGATTTTCGGCTAGCCAGCCAATTTTGCTAGCCTACGAATCTTCCTTACTTCCTACTAGGATCAGCGAAACTCACTATGGTTGCAAATTTTCGCATCCCAGCGAAATTCCAATCATAGCTAGCCTCCGGGAATTGTTCAAGATCCCGTTTTGCACGCCGCATCCCCACTCGCACTCTTTGTTCATCACTGTCTTCATTTCTTCATTGAATCTTTATATTTCATCGCTCTCGCTTCAAGTGAAATCATCGAGAATCTCGTATTTCAACATCAATACTGGTTAAGCTTGTTGCTCAAGTCCTCAAAACCTGCAAAACTAACCAAAACAATCTCAAAATGGCATTAGTGGAACCAAGTGGACCCGCACACTAATACTGGCTTAATTGATATGATTAGCGCGTTGAAAACACCCAAAACCTATCCCTAATAGGGTTAAAATCAATTTTTGGGCACTAATCACACCCCCAACCGACACGTTGTTAGTCCCTTTAGCAATGCTAAAATAATAAGGACATGCTTGTGATTTACAAAAAGTGTATACGCTCAAAAAAGGTGTATATACGTATACATTACCTTTAAATGAACAATTGAGACTCAGTTTGAAAACCTATGAGAGCAAAAACCATATAAGAACAATTTTAGATCAACATTCGGATCCAAAGAATTCAACCCGACTTCACTAAAATCTAATGGTTCCTAATGTAACCGATGGAGTCAACAAAGTGCAAAATTATTTCTCCCCCCAACCTAGCCATCGTATTGCCTTAAGCCGCTGGAACAACCTAGATAGGAAAAGCTACACTCTTTCTTTCTTTACTTGACTACATTGTAGGGTGTAATGCTTAAAACTCGACTTCATCAAAGTCCATGTAACGGGGGTCCACCGATGACTCCCAACCAATTAAGGTTTACAACAAGCCAAAAGATCACTTGACTAATAAACTCTACAAAGCCACCCCGGGACCGAATGACTTCGAGAATTGAGCACCTACAACACGCTGAACTCAACCCATTCACCCGTGTAACGAACACTAAGTCGATGACTCCCAACCAATTAAGATTTAGGGCATCGGGCTTCAAAGGCTTTCGCCATATACCCCACGGACCGTGAGTTCGGTTTGCCAAAGCCATGACTTTTATTTTCTTTTTCTTTCTTTTTCTTTTTTTCTTTTTTGCTTTTTTTTTCTCTTTTGGAAGACTACATTGGTCGCCATATATGGGTAACACTAACCTATTATAGGTCACAACATACCAAGGCCTAGCTTGCGAAAGAGGGTACAAAATTTCACAACCTATTGGTGCAATCTGGTGTGCAGTGTGTGAATTAGCTCAAAGGGGAAATGTTCAAGGTTGAATATGCTGAAACTTCAATGGACCAAAAACTGAATCATGCATGGAATTGTCCTAACATTAAGGTAACAATAGGGTTCCAATTCTCCAATTAAAGGCAATTCAATTGTTCAATTAAAAGCAATTCAATTGTCCAATTGGAAGAAAAAGTAGATACACAAAATAAAGACATAAAAATGAATTGCAAAAGTTAAAGAAAAAATAAGTCGGGCATCAAAAGAAGACCGTGAGATAGCCGTGAAAACTAATCTACTAACCTTAAATTACTTTTAACCGCTTTCTAGCATCAATGCAAAACTACGGATAGGACCGGTATCACCTCAAACATGATGGTCGGAGACAGAGCATTCCCATTTGCTGGCGTCATCGCAATCAAGCCAACAAAAGGAAATCAAATGTCAAACTTGATCGCTACCAATAAATTTCAAACAACAAAAGGAAATTTAATCGAAACTAAACAATGAGAACAAGGGCCGGAACCAAGCACAGTCACCCTGGGGACGTGGGGACTGAGACCGTGGAGGTCCAACAGAGAATTTCCTCCCGACAAATACGCGACAACATAGGCTTCACCCTTTGTCCATTGACTTTGATCACCCTATCACTTGATTGAGTAGGTCCATCGAACCATTGGGGTATGCTCTGGCTTAACAATGAATGGACCCGTCCATTGGGACTTGAGCTTGCCCGGAAATAGATGAAGTTTCGAATCATACAGGAGGACTTGGTCCCCCTCGCTGAAATTTTTCCCAGTTATCATCTGGTCATGCCATTTTTTTGATCTTTCCTTTGCAATCTTCGAATCTGCTAGGCATCAATACTTCGCATTTCTTCCAACTCATCGGGAGATCGAGGAATTCGACCCTACCGCTTTTAGATCCATGTTCAGCTTTTGATTCACCATGCTCTATATTCGACTCAATCGAAGGTGACGCTTACCATAGACCAAATCGATAAGGGGACATTCCAAGGGATTGCCTTGAAAAGTCATCCTCAGAGGGCTCAATAACTAATCAAGCAGCTTTGATGGACTGGGCTCTTTCTCGTTGGATGTTTACCACCTTCATCGAATGGTCTTGATCTCTCGTTGAAGTTCCACTTGGCCACTTGTTTGAGGATGGTAAGGGTGGCCACTGTGAGCCACATTATATTTAGCCATGAGGTTTTCAAAAGACTTGTTGCAGAATGAACCTCCATCGCACGTGATGGCTTTTGCACTAACTCAGAAAAGATGTTGTTTTCATTAAGAATTTGAGTACCACTCAGGGTCATTGGTTTACAGGATTGCTTCAACCCACTTGACACACAGTCCACTCCCACCAAAATGTATGTATGACCATAAGAGGTGGGGAAAGGTCCCATGAAACGACATGTCCCAAACATCAAATAACTCAACCACTAAAATTGGGTTCAAGCATCATATGATCTGGCCAGACAACTTCCCCGAGCCTGGGCACCTATCACACACTTAAGACACACCGGGTGTGCTTCTTTAAACAAGGAAGGCTAGTAGAAACCATACTGCAGCACCTTCATTGCTGTTCCTTGAAGCGCAGTGACCACCACGTGCACTTTCGTGGCAGTACCTGCACTTCGTTGTTCCTCCTCAAAGTAACACACTTCCCGATTATCCGATTCGCACAAGATTTTGAATAAGAAGGGCTCTTCTCCCAATAAAATAATGGATCTTCGCAAAGAAATACTTTTTATCCTGTTCTTTCCACTCTGATGGGATTTCCCCTATGGCGAGGAAATTGGCTATGTGAGCATACCAGGGAGCTTTTTCTAGTCGCATCGTGATTCTTCGTAGAAATTACATCATTGATGGTGGGATATGAGTGTCACATAACCTTTGAAAGATGACTGCCATCACATTTCTTTACCCCCTTCTTGTCTTTAATTTGCAAGTTAAACTCCTGAAGTAAAAGAACCATCGGATGAGCCTTTGCCAAGATTTTGCTTGGTCAGAGATATTTCAAAGCTGAAAGGGTCCTGTAAAATGACTATATCGACCCAACCAAGTATGCCTCGAAATTTGTTCAAAGCATACACCACGCCAACAATTTCCTTCTCTCGTAGTAGTAATTCCTTTGAAGCTTCATTTAAGGTTTTGCTTTCATAATACCACAGGCTTCACATCTTCTTTAATGAAAGTATCAAGGCCGATAGCAAGATCACTTGCATCACACATCACTTCAAAAGGCAATCAATATATCACTATTGTGTGAACAATGGATCTCAACCCCTCAGTCTCCACCCAAACAAATTTGCATCTTTTCTCAGAGCTGCATTGGGTTTAGCAATCTTCTAGAAGTCTTTAATGACTCCTCAAGCTCGCATGACCAAGGAATGCTCAACTGCTTTTCACATTCGCTGGGGACTAAGCTTGAAATAAGTTCACCTGTTTTATCAACTTATCCCCTCACGAAATACGCCCAAGACAATTCCTTCAAGTAACTATAAATGGCACTTCTCCCCACTGAAAGCACCGTGTTCTTGTCAATGCACCTTCGCCAGATGGCCCCATTAGTCGCACATTCTTCAAAGCCGCTCCATATACAAGTGATGTCATCCATGTATACCTCTCCGCTGCGCGCTCCACCATATCGAACATGCCGAGCATACATCTCCTGTAAAGTGGTCATGCGTAAAGACCAAAAGGCATCCTCCATAAGCATATGTACCAAATGGACAAGTGAAAGTGGTCTTTTCCCGCGATCTTCCGGTGCGCACTTATCCGAAATACCTTGAATACCCATCCAAAAAGTAATCGAAAGTGGGTGTCCGTAAACTCTTCAAGGAGTCGAGACCGATGAACTGAACGGAAGCGATCTTTTCTCGTTACTTCATTAAGCCTCCTATAATCTATGCACACTCTCCAACCGGTAGTGAGTCGGGTAGACAATTCTTCACCCTTTTCATTTGTCACAGTTGTCACTCCTGACTTCTTAGGCACCACCTGAGTTGGGCTCACCCAAGTGCTGTCAGAAATGGGGTAAATGATACCGGCTTGGAGCAATTTTAGGATCTCAATGCGAACTACTCAGAGGGTGGGGTTCAACTCACGTGGTCAGTTTCAACACTCTTTAGACTCTCTTCTAGGTAAATGTGATGGGTGCGCATTGTTGGGTTTATGCCTTTTAAATCAGAAATTCTTCCACCCCAATGCTTGCTTGTTCCTTTGAGAAGATGCAAGAAGGGTTATGCTCTCACAAGAATGTTGGGGCAAAGGATGAACATCACAACCTGACATTTCTCGCTTTTCTTCCGTAATCATATCAACTCTACTAGAGGGGGTTTGAGCTCTAACTCGTTGAGAGGTTCCCTTGGTTCGGTCACCGCCATCAGAGGTAGGATTTCTATTTTTCTCCCTCCAAAGACTCTCGCACTGGGCTTCATGCATCAGGTTCCTGCGCACCTTCAAGGCACTGATACCTGCCAATACATCTCGCACCCGCCGCTTCATGGCCTGCTTTTCAAGAATCGTATCTATTATACAGACTTCTTCACAGTCATCTTTTTCCGAGTGCATATGCCTTTTACTCAAATGCAGTACTTATTATTCTAAGGTCATATTCCCAAATGTGAGTCAGACAACTCCCATTCCAAGAATTTATGCAGGCATTCCAAGAGCCAAGAATGGCCTCCCTAAAAATGATGGGCACATGATCGCTCCCACCGCAACCTAGCCTCGGTGGTCAAGTATGACAAAAATCCACCGGGTAATAAAATCAGTCCACTCAGACACATCCTCAATGGTCCCCTTCGCCAGTATTTTAATGGGACCTATCGGCTAGTGACAATGATGGAAGTGGGTTTCAGCCTCCCAAACCCAATTTGCTTGTACATGGAATATAAAGTATGTCTCACACTAGTTCTAAATCTAACAAGGTTTTCCACACCGATGCTCTCTCCAATATTAACCGAGATCGGCTGACATCCCTGCCTTATATTTCACCGAGTCTTCAGACTCAATGATAGCACTCACTTGCTCGATCAAAAAGGCCTTTTGTTTACATTGAGACTCATTTTTACCGCATAGGTCCTTCAAGAACTTTGCGTAGGTGGGACTTGTAAAGGGAGAGGAATATTAACTTTCACTTGCAGCAAAACTTCTAGCATTTCTGTTTGGTTAACGGAACTTTTCTTTTTTCGGAGAGCCTGTGGAAATGGAGGGGGTACACTAATCTTCACCTCTTCCTTGCTTGCTGACTGTTCTCTGGTGGATCGGGCCATCGCGGAGCCGACTTGACTAGGAGCCGGACTCGCCGGTCTCGCCTTACCACTTCTTAAAGTCACCACTGCCTTAACTTCATCAATTCTTACATTTGGATCATTGGTCAGGCCTATTTCATGCACTCCCCTCTGTTGTTGCTGTGACTGGAATGGAACCTTCCCTATTTCAACCGCGGTTGTCAAGCTGGATAATCTTGTACTCTCGTAATGCATATTGTCCGGGGCCATGTTGAGTGAACTCTCTATCGTCTCAATTTTCTCGTTAGTCCAACATTCAACACCTTCTCGCTTCTTACGAATGTGCTCTTACTACTTTACTTTAAATTCAGGATCGCCCGCCTCAACCTGAGAAGATATCGATAGGTCATTGCTAGAATAAGTGGAGCTAAACTGTCGTGTTCCTGAGGGACATGTGTGTGGGGTTTTGGCTTTCCCATGACGTTTGATGATTCTCCACTAGGTTATGTGTTTTCCATATGACATCTATGGGTGATTTATTTTGATTTAGACACATTGGCATGCCTTGACAAGGTTCTCAGGATGACTATTTGTCCGATATCTCAAAATGTTTGACGAGATGCGTAACTCATTTAACGCAGATTTCATGTCGGGCTTCATTACTCACCTCCAACCTTCTCGAGTCAAAGTGGTCAATTGCTTTCATCTCTCGTGATCTCTCGAAAGTGCATAAATGCCCCCCGTGGTTTGAAGGCTTGATCTTTCTCAGCTCCCTGATTCGCTCATCCCATACCTTTGAGGTTTCGGCCACATAGTTCAAAAGTCCATGGCCTCATTCGGTTTTTGCTCAAAGTTACTCCACACATGGTTTCCGGCCAGTTGCTTCATGGCCGGAGAGACACTATCATAAAAATGGTAGTTCACTAGCATCCATGTATCAAAACCATGGTGTGGGCATGCATTGGATGGTCTCACTGAATCTTTCCCCAACACCGATAAAACTTCTCATTGTTAAAGGCCGGTAGGTGTAGATCTCTGTCTTCAAACCTGTTGGTCTTGTGGCACTAAAGAATTTCTTCAAAATTCAATGAAGACTGGGCCTCAACTTCTAACTGCTTCTCGGCCCGTTGAATCGAGCCAAATCTCGCTTCTATTCCCGAGTGTCGCGGGAAATGCTTTTAGCTTCGAGCAACCATGCTCGGCTATACCTCCCCTCAAAAAAAGTAGTGCGACACCTCCTCAAAATCCCTATATGCGAATAATATGGATTTTCATTCTCCATACCAGTGAAAAGTGGGAAGCAGGGCACTAGATAGGGTCCACCGCTACCCTCAAGAAGAGGTATGACGCAGGAGTGAGCACTAACTCGAGGGTGTATGTTCCTCATTGACTTGTATGTTGTTGGATCAATCGGGGTACCCCATCGACTTTGCTTCGTAGATGATCCGTATTTTCACCGTACACCACTTCTACTACCTTGTTCAATTGGTGCACTCACTCTTGCACCTACCCAAATCTCTCTATCCTGTTGTCGTAGAGGATATAAACACCATATAATAAAACGAGACACAACAAAGAACACAAACAAAGCTGTTAAGAGGCTGTCATTTAAAACAAAAACTCCATCGTGAAGAAACAGTGCATCACAAAGATCGCCAAGTGAAGAAAACTAAGTGCTTGCCGCACACCAATTCGCAAAAGGACTAAAGGTCACCAACACTTGTACCGCGGATTACAAGTACACATCAACTCATCATATCGAAGCTTTGGCAATCATCCCCGTTAATGGCGCCATTTGATTCTCGTGCTTACCTGCAGGGTGATCTCGTAATCAACAATATTTGTATCCTGTTTCCTACCGTCTAGTCAAGCTACCAAGCAAAGATAGCGGCCAGGCCGAACACTGACGGGTTTTCATCCTATGAATGATTTGCACGTTGTTTGGAAATGGTGAGTGCTTTTGTTTGGATTTGTCGATTTGTTTCAAAATAGTGAGAGGCTTGTTTGTTTACTCAATTAACTCAGAATGGCTTAAAGTGGAGTGTGAAATGGTAAACCCTCGGTTTAGGTCGCAATTTTGATAACACGAGGTTAATAAAGTGTCCTGCTATATCCTCGACATGGCAAGTAACCTATAGTCAAAGCCAAAAAAAAAAAAAAAAAAAACCGGATTCTTTGCTTTTAACTATAAACCAACCCTCTTAGAACCACTATTTGAGTCAAACACCGTGATATGACTGTAAGTCCCATTCATTTTAAAACCTCATTCAACCTCCCTGACAAAGTGGCTCAGAATGACATCTAAAGGATATCAAGGCATCTAGCATTAAGAATGCATCAACCTTTAAAGCATGACAAGATTGACCAAGGGAAGGACATTAAATGGCATTAAACCCTAGGCTGGAAAGTTGGGGAACCATAAATGCAAGATCAAACATTTACAAAGATGAGGACAACTCGCACAATTTCTTAAAACCAAGCTGGGAAGAACCCTCCTTTCAAGGCTGATGAGGCTTAGGCCAAGCATCCCTTGAGTTGTCATCCCTTGGCAAGGGGAGTGTTTGGCAGCCTTAGAAAATGAAAAAGAAAAAGAGGAGAGAGAGAAAAGAGAAATGAAACCCTTAAAATGAAAGTCATGGAATTTTATATAAATGAAAAGTCGCGCAAAAATCATTAGGTTACAAAATTATAGGGTTTATATGGTCCAATCTTAAAAGTGTGAAAATTACAAGAATACCAACATATTGGCTTACAAAAGGACAAGGTGGTGTAATACAATCAAACGCTAGCCGTTTCTTGCATTAATTACACAAAATCAATGTGGCATCCACTTTCGCTTTATGGAGGAGAATTTCTGCATTAGCATGTAGGGCTTCTCAGCAATTTAGAGAAATTCTCGCTAAATTTCACGAAATTCCTCGCTAGCTCAGCTTAGTTCTGCAGAGATAGCGAAATTGGAAATTTTCGCTTATCATCATGACTCAAGAAGGTTTAAATTTCACAAATTTCAGCTAAATTTATAGAGATAGCTAAATTGTTAATTTATTAGGTACGTTGATTTCGCCAGCTAGCGTAATTTTCCCATTCTCGCTAGATTGGCGCAATTTTCACATGGTTATGAATTTTTCGCATCCCAACAATTTTCTGCGAATCATAGCGAAATTTCCTGAATTGTTCCCAGATCCTCGCTTTGCACACCGCATCCTCTTTACCGCACTTCGTTTCATCACTTTGTCTTTATTTCTTCATTGAATCTTTTTATATTTTATCGCTCGCTCGTGAAATCATCGAGGAATCTCAGATTTAATAATACGGTTAAGCTGTTTTTGAAGTCCTCAAAAACTCCAGAAACTAACTAAAATAACTTTTTAAATGGCATTAGTGGAACCAAGTGGACTGCACACATCAATCGCTTAACTGATATGATTACACAGAAACACCCAAACCTATCCCGAATAGGTTCAAAAATTGTACTTTTTGGGCACTAATCGTTGTCCTTCGCTTTCATGCCAATGACACCAACATCTCCGATGGTCCGGTCCCACCTTGGCTTTCTTCCTGAGTCTCAAGGAGAAGAGAGTCTCGCCCATAATCCTCCAGGATATGCCTCTCAATGCCATAGAGGTCCTAAACCAATGGATCCAAAGTCTGTCTCGTGGAAAACCCATGCGGGAGATGCCTAGCAAATGGCTAAAGACTAAGAGATAATCATGTCGATTTGATCATTCCGAGGGTCTATCTATAACTGGGTTTCTATCTTCTCCCCTCCATCGGGAGATAAATGAAGTGATCGACTCATCCGCCTCTGCCTGAGGGCCTCTAACTCTCTCCGGGATACGTCCACTGGCGATAAAGAATATCGTCTGATAAACCTTGTCCCCAAATCAACCCATGTCCTACGCTCAAGGGTCCATCGATGTAAACCAACGCCAGCCGCACCACTCGGGCAGATGCAGGAAAAGCATGATCATCTCAGGCTTCATCCATCTATGCTGGCGCATAATACGATAATCGCAAGTGGAATACGGGGCACCCTATCCTGCCAGGCCTTTACCAAAAACCAGATGGAACTTAACCTCGGGTAAGGTTGCCATCGATAATATCATATCCGTCCTAACCTATAACTCCATCAAAACATGCGACCCCGATCCTCCGCTTCAATCCTATCAAAGCGCCCAGTGTCAATAATAATCGCGGGGTCACAATAATGTGGTATGGTCTCGCTGACTATGAGAACAATAAAGTCTAACTGCTAGGTCGATTGAACCAAAGGGTGGTGGTGAGGTGGAATCAGATAGTTCCCACAAGGGGTCCGCCAGATAATGGTGGGGGCGGTGAGGTGAACCGTGTAGTCCCCGTTGTACTCGCGGGGTCTTAGACGATGGCGGTGGCGCGGTGGTAGGCGGTAGATTCTGCGCAGCTCCCTAAATTGACAATGGTCAGGGCCCGATGCCCATCAATCCTCTGCTCAGCCCCACTATACCATCCCGAGAGATGCCATGGTATCGGTAATCTCACTTAGTCGGCCGATGCAGAGCGCATCGAGTCCATATCTCTATGGATTTGACAAGGTCTGTTTAACCGATCGTGTGGATCCGAATTTAATTTAGTTCTACCGATCCGAATCTGCTCGAGGAACCTGAAGTCGCTTCTAATCAATAATCCTGGAAGAGCAAAGGGGGCATGTTAGTCCCCATGACTATCAATCCAGAAATCAGTCCAATAATGCAATCCCGTAATGAAATCCTCTAAGGGAATGAGCTGACATGTGATGTTAACATCTTATCTGATAAATGGCCCCACATGCAGGAGCGAGATTCTGACATGGTAATACCTTAGGGGTAAGATGGTCGGTTAACAAAGATAAAAAGTAAGTCTAGTGCGCCATGGGCGGATCAGCACTCACACAAAGACACAGCCAACTAGATCCAATCAACAATCAGCGACACACTCACACACAGATCCATAGTCTAGTCAGGCTGTACAGGCTCTTCAGCCATCTTACATCCGCTTGGTCTCCATAGTGCCCCACAAGGATCATGATAGGCCCCATGCTAGTCCTGGGCTCAGAAACCCCTCAGTCATGAAGCGCAAACAGCCGAATGACCTGGGCAACTCAAGCAATCAATGAGGAATAATCGACCAAGACTAGTGATTCAGAAACAAGGGGATACAACCATGCCCTACAAACACAAACAAATCAAGCAGTCATGCAAGAGAAAGGGTAGTCATACAATAATTTTTCATGTGGAAACAGCAAGCCTATCACAATATTTACACACAATCTGATCCTCTAAGCCTAATTCCAAATATCATAGCTAGATACTGATCAATAATGAGAAAGCATGCTATAATCCAAAAGGTGAACATACGCTAAACAACTACAAAATGGAGGCCAAACGAACCCGCGTATGATCACTGGTCTATCATGCGTAACAAGAGCTACTCGATCGTGAGAACCATGTAGCCCAACACCAACAATTTCAAGTTTGATCCTCTGCAAAGTCCAGATTCGGTTCGGTCCCCGCGGGAGCTCGCTAATTTATGGATCCAAATCTGATCCACTGTACGGAAGCATCAGCCTAAATGAATGAAAAATGTAAGAACTTTGAATTTTAAAAATTTGTCCTCTATATAACAATTTTCTTTTGGGAGTCGCCACTTCTTACTTTTATACTTTTATTTTAAAAGGAAAAAATGCAAGAACTAAAAAACCCTAATGACTCTAGTATGGAAAAAGCATCCTTAAACTAGACTGGTCCTGGATCGTAAGCATTTTATTCGGGAAGGTAATTTCATACAGGAAGACTTCAGTTCTAACACGCCCCACATGGCACTGGGGTAAGGTGGAGCATATGGGTCACAAATTAGATAGTCTCCTAGGCTAAACACACACTAGACCTGTGTTCAACCCACTAGTATCTATGCTTAAAAACAATAACCGTATACAATAATGGTACTCAGGGTCCCAATACACTACATCAAAGAATAACAAACACAGCAAGCACATGATAATCACACAAAGATCCATAAATCTAATGTGACCAACACAAAAGCAATATTACCATGATCTGAGCTGCTACCACGTGATAAGAGGTCACTAAAAGGTTCAAATGCATCATAAACAGTCAGAACCAAATTAATCAGTGTACTGATTATGAACATAATAACCTGGCACAATTGAGTCCTACTATAATAAGTAGAATAGGTGAAAAATAATAAGGACTCATACACCACATACTCAAAACCCAAAGATGGATCCCATAATCAAAAGCAGGGTAAAGCAGGCCGAAGCGAGGTAAGTGTGTCGCTTACTTTAGCACACATTCCTCAGAAACCCACAAAACCAAACTACATGATACTAACCTTAATATTGCCCAATAATTCCCAATTTTGTTCAAACTTTTGAAACTGAACTCAGACCCAAGCAAGCCCACAGGTTCCTTGGGCAACTAAGAACACTCAATAATAGATTCGAGACTAAAACATGCTAAAATAGGGCCGCCCATGAGCTGCCTTTCAAGAACTGATGAATCTGTTCTCAACAAAGTCTGGGTCCAATGATAAAAATTTTAAATTTTATTGAAAATCCCTCACAGACTCAGAATCTTACAAAGAAAAACGGAATGCACTCCCACTGAATGACCAAGAATCTCAACCCAAAACAAAGAAAGAATTTAAACTATTTACCTCGAAACCCAACCCGTCGAATCGGGTTAAGTTTAGGCTTTCAAACTAGTCCAGAATAGATTTATGAAAGATTTCAAAAAACTAGAACCTTCCTTACAAATTTCAGAATTTAAAAGACAAACAGAGTGCAAATTCAAATTCGAATGCACCAAGAACCAACAATAATGAACAAGAACCCACCAACCGCCATCTTCCTGCAAACTCGAATTTAATGAATCGACTGATTCAGTTTCTCAACCCAAATCATCCCGCTGGAGGAGAGGGCTTCGGAAAATTTTTTTCAGAATCCTTCCTAAAATAGGTCAGAATCTAACAAAATAAACGGTGATTGATTCTCAGCCTCGGATGAGTGAGAACCAACCAAAAACAAACCAAACTACCCAACCTGCCGCTCCTGCAAACCTAACCGTAAATTTGAACTGACTGATCTGGTTTTCCAACCAGTTCAATCCAATAGAGAGGCCTCTCAAATTTGTCAGAACCTTCCTAAATGAGTCGTAACCAAAACAAACGGGTGATCAATTTCAAAGGACATATGAGAACCCAACCCAAACAAAGAATCACCCAGAACCCGCGCTTCCCGCAAACCTAACCTAATGAACTCGACCGACCTGGTTTCCCAACCAGGTCCATCCCGGCCGAGAGAGGCTCTCAAAATTTCCGTCGAGTCCCTTTTCTAAAGAGTCAGAATCTAACAAAACAAACGGTGATCAATTCTCAGCTTAATATTGGGGAGAACCAATCAAAACAAACCGTTGTTCTCTAAAAACCCAGGTGGACTGCCCGCCAGAATCGCTGAACCTAGTCACTTATTGTTTTGAAACCCAACGCTCGGTTGAGAGAAACCCTCAAATTTTAACTAGAATGTCCTAAAGTAGAGGAGTGGAGCCAGGATGTCATACACGTAACACCCAGCTCAGCTTACCTCTTCCACAAAATGCAGGAAAGTGAAACAAGTACATCCGCTGTAATCAAGAACGTATGCTTGAGTCTAAAAGTGTCCCTCCTGAAGGTCCTCCTTAATTTGATCTTTCTTTGTACTGATTTCCCACCTCAGATTCTGAGCCTACCTGGTGTTTTCCACTCAAGCTTTCGGCAAGAGCCCAATCGCCCTGACCGCCCCATTAACTCCTCTCCTCATTTTCCATATAGTAATGAATATCTTAAGTTACTTGTTTCACCACCAAGCATCCATGATGATCCATGGTAATGTATTGTTGTAATCTTTGGGCCAAGGCCCAAAATGGACCCACAATACTGCTCCATGGTCGAGCTAGATCTTTATGGCCTGAACCATATAGGATTTGGGCTCCAAAAATCACAAAAAATAAATACCCACACAAGTCGGGTTCGAAATTAACCGTTGAATCCAGATGCCAAACCAGTCCATCCAGCTGAGGAAAATTATGGAATTTTGATAGAATGTTCTGAAGAACAAGCAGACCAACAAAAACGGTGCACCATTCCAAGTCCGGATGAGGGAGATATGATCGAAACAAGGGGGAGTGCTCACCAAAATCACCCAAAAAAACAATGTTGTATACATACTTCCCTGATGAACCAGTCAAACCGATTGGTCAAACGGTTGACAAAAATTATGAAACCTCTTTGGTGAATAAGGAATCCAATAAAACAAACAGTGAACGATTATGAGTTCGGACAAGGGAGATACGATCAAAACAAGATCAAGTGCGCTCCAAATTTGACATACCTAATAAACTTTGATCGAGCTAAAACTCAGTAGCCCCACTTGCTTCCTATAGCACGATGCCAATAACTAAAAATAGTTCATGATGACACTATAAAGTGAACTACATACGCACTCACAATGGACTACATACAAGCCCACCCGAGGCCCTGAGATAGACTAAGCCTAAAAGGCCCTAATGAAGTTGATGAGAACCGATGTTTGAGTGACACCCATAGATAAACGCAAGGTTGAGGGAAAATTGAGGGTCTACACCAACCACTGGATTCCATTACCTCATGGAATGACCTAGTGTAGAAATTTCACTAAATAAATTTTCCACCACAAATATCTCTATGAAACTGTGCAAAGAGATTAACATGGTCTGATACCTGAGTGGGAGAATCCCGCCAGCCTCGAGAGATTTCATGAGCTATCGAAGGGTATGCCCACATCACAAGTTAACTAGGTGATGCGCACACGCCTATGTCCGCCAAGCCATTCAGCTTAGGACAATCATTGATGCCTCAGCAAGAGGTGCTCTGAGGAAGAAGACTATAAATCAAGCTTATGATATATTGGAAGATACAGCTGTTGACTGGACCATTTGATGTACACAAATTTATGACGTTATCACCAAAGGACTATTGTCTAATCCCTAGCAATGACGCCAATAAACTTGTTGACCTGACTGCAGTGAGCTCACAAAAGTTCATAACATTGAATTACTCCAAGGACTATTATCTAATCTTTGAAAACGCTACAAAACTTGCTACCAATTTCTATGAATTGATATGATCAAAACACCTATTCAAATTTATGGAATTTATTACTCGGCGATTATTATTATCTAGTCCCTGGTGAATAAAACCATTAAACTGAGTGTGAGTTTCAGCTGCTATAGTATGATTAAAAGATATTTTGTAAAGAGTAACCATTTTCTTTGCGGGTTTTGATCCAAAGATATCGGCAAAGTGCACAGATCGGTCAGCAGTAAATTGATTTAAGTCCAGATATCGATCCCACGTAGAGATCTCAAGAATTTTTCAATCAACTACCCTAACCATCAAGTTCCATACTATTTGGACATAATATGATATCGATTTTGCCTTAAAACTCGAAAATAATGAAGTGAACGAAAAACAAATGAATTTAAATATTGAAATATTAAAATAGCAAATTTAGGATTCGGAAATGGGGCTATTCTAAAGAAAAACATTGAATAATACTTATTGTGAAGAATCAATTCCTACACTGCATCTAACTTTTTTGTTTAACTTCTGCATTTTAAAACTAGTCCAAGGAATGATAAAGCCGCAGATCGACTTCCCAAACCCTTACCCGTCACATCATCTCACCTAACTGCTTTCTCTAAACACAGCGTTAGATAACTACTTATAAATCGTAGCCTGTCTGGTATTTTTCTCTCTGAACATCATACCACAACATGGACTCCGCAAACCCGAGCCCTTAAATTAGTCATTTCCAGGCTGCAAATCGTATATACCGTCTTCTTCCTCAACCTCAAAATTAGAACAACTTACTCTTTCCTTGATTAGATCCTTGCTAACACTCCGGATCTAATTCAATGATTCAATTTGAGGCAGAACCTCTACACTTAAATTAATAACTCTCACTCTCAACTCTATTCTCAAGCAAGGTGAGAAGGAGATGTGGGCTGATTTAAGTGCAAATGTGACATGATTAGATCACAACATCAGTTCATATACTCTTCCAAATTGTTCTCATCCAGAACGCTTCGTCACTGAGCCCCCTAAAACCACCGGAAAAACTCGCATGGGTATAGACCATCAGACTAACTCCAGAAACGCTAAAACCAAAGAAGTCGATTAATGATCTGTCAGACATATTACAATGATATGAAAGATATTTCTACAATTAACGCTGATCTAATGGTCGGTTTAATCATCGATTATAATGAATATTATTGGTCGATCAAGAAACCAATCAATAGAAATCGGTGTTCGAACTCAAAATTGAGTCCGAATCAACAAACTGCACATTCCTAAGAATATGATTCGCATTCGGGCCAACTTACAACGAACGTCGGGAATCAACGAATTTAAACATAAACTAATTGACTGGCAAATAAATGGAAGAAGGAAACAAAAGGAAAAATGAAAAGGAAAAGAAAGAAAATAAAAATACGTGAGCCTTCGCTGTCCCGATTCTTTCTGAGGTCGCCCCGCAACGGCGTTTTTTGGCACTGCATATTTATAGTTTCGTTAATCAATTTCACGCACTTTTCGACCTAAAGCCGAACCAGCGAAGAGATTTGTTATCGCAAGATCGGTATTCTCACGCGACACTCCGTTTCGTCGCAAATCTTACGCACCTTGGCCCAGGACTTTTACTATTCGCACATGTCTCGGGCGGAAGTTGGTGTCGCGACCTCTTCTCTATTTGAACTCATCGTCGCACAAGATCGAATTACCGCACCTTCCTGGGTCCCGGCAAAACTAGATACAGATTAAATGGTATTGTCACTTCCATTCATCATGACTGCTGCCAAGTCTTCGCACAACTTTTTCCTCTTGTAAACCGATGTCGCGGATCGCTTCTTACGGTGGATAATGTTGATGGTCGGGACGCATCCGGGACGTCGCGACATTGTGTCTTCTTTCTTCTTCAATTCCCCGGGTTGTTTAACTTTATTTCTTCAATTCACTTCACTTTTGCTGGTTTTCAATTGCTTCCTATTCATGATCAAAGCCAACGGATGAAATCAAACACGACTTGATTTGATTTAATCGCCAAAGATCTCGCGACATCCGTCCTTTCCATCTTTATCCTTCGCTCTGCCGCCACCGCCTTGTCCCAGGTTTATATCGCCCGCTCGGCCACATTTTTTGCCCTTACCTAATTTCGCTTCTTTAATTTCACGCATTTAAATTTGGGCGGTTTTATTCCGTGATTCCTTATTACAACCTACTTTTGGCATAAAATTAATCATGAAAAAAATGGACTGAAAAGATGACTTTAAGTTATCACCAGCCACTACTACTTCACCGTTGGCCTCGATAGATCAAGACCTGTAAGTCTATACGGAGCAGACACGTGTTCTCGCGACTCAAGAGCTAGTTAATCAAACAGCTACAAAGCAAAGAAGGCGGCAATTATTCAGACCAATCCATGAGAACCAAAGTCTTGCAGAGATTTAACAATAAAGATGTTCGATTGTCTGTGGGGCGCATGACGCGATACACGCTTTCGTGATGTGAATCACCAAATCACCAACAAATATACGATGAGTATTATGTATCAAAAACAAAATGTGAATCATAATCGTGAATCTGGCGCCGGTTGGAGAGGTAACTAGGAATAATTAGAGCAATCGTAATCATGCAATGATGTGAACAATCAAAATAATATGCCATCACTTTAAGCAAGCAAACCACCACCAGAGAAGAAAGTTGATTTTCAAGGAAGCCTAAATGAAGGACACTTCCTGCCAAGGATAATAAGTAGAATGAGACGAAGGCCACATTCCAAATCTCAAGCCTCAGCTTGCAATAAACCAATCCACCAAACACAGAATCAGTAGAGCCCAACTCAAACCTGAAGTGCAAATAAAGCTAAATGGCAACATTATTTGAACAGAGGTAAAGACGTATCATTACCTTTGTAAGAACTGGTATGAACCTGATGATTTATAGCTGTAATTAATATAAAAGTCACACATACTTTGAGAAGTATGCAGAATTTAACAGACGAAAACAATTCGTGAGATAGGAAAAAAAGAAACTGAGAAGGATTTGTGGACTACCGTACTTTAACAAAGATAAAGTGGAACAACTGGGAGAAAAAGTCATAAAGCAGAAACTAGGTTAAAGATCAATTTAAATTAACACCAACTTTAACGCCCCAATTCCTGCACCTTTAACGCCTGAAGAAGAATATATTGGACAAGCAATTCACAAAGTTTATGGAAGTGTTCAAGAAACTACATATAAACATTCCATTTTGCTGATGCTAAAGATGCCCAAAGAGGCCAACGATGCGAATAGATGGATATCACTAAAAGAAAATAAGACTATCGAACTTTGAGACAGTGAATCTCACCAAGGATGTAGTGCCATCCTTCAAAGGAACGCGCGGCTATGCCGAAAGACCTGTGCAAGCATTATTCCTTGTACTATCGGTGAAATCCATCTTTTTGAGAGGGCCTGCGTGAATCGAACTGGGTATTAACTCCCCAGCATGTCCTACCCGCGGTCTTCGCACGATCGAATTTAGTGAAGTCACCTAACCATGGCCACAATCAATTAGCGTACATGTCATTAAAACATCCTAGGGGGGTGATAGAAGACGTTCTGATGAAGGTAGACAAGTTTATCTTCTCGGTAGATTTCATCGTTCTGGATAAGGAATAAGATAAAGAAATACCCATAATATTAGGTAGACCATTTCTCGCAACTGGTAGGGTAATGATTGATGTGCAAAGGTGATTAGTACCCAAAAAGTGCTGTTGTGAGCTCTATTTAAGATAGGTTTTGAGTGCTTTTTGTGTACTAATCATATTAATTAAGCCAATTGACACGCAGGACCTCGGGTACTAATGATTGTATTTCTCGAGGCTATTCGTGGTAGTTTTTGCGTGTTTCATAAACTTATCCTACCATATCAAGCTTAAGCATACATCGGCGTTTATTTACAATCGTAGTTCTATGATTTATATTCGACATTACATCAAGTCGAATGAAGATATTGAAGATGAAACAAGTTTGATGCAAAGGCCAGTCGACGATGCGTAGACAAGAAATTTCGCTAGAATAGCGAAATTTTCGCAAATATAGCAAATTTTTCGCTATTCAGTGTAATTTTGCTACATAAATAAAATTTCACCCTTCCACAGCTTAAATTTTTCAAGAATTATAGCCAAATTTTCACAGAAAATGCATGAGGAATTGCGATGATAGCTAAATTTCGCTATATGTAGAAATTCCCTCCGTAGGGAAATGGAAGCTCGCTTCAAGTACAACTAACTCTGCTTTTGTTGTTTCCATCTCTACCCTCACTGTAATTGATACTATTAAGGTTAAATTGGTATTTTCAATCTTCGTACGCTGCTGCCAATCCTATGGAATGATTTTGTAACCCAATCCTCTATCTAAGGTACTCTTCCATTACGGCCCCTCGCTCCCACCCTCATTCGCCTCTTCTCTCCTCACTCAAATGCTGTGCTCCACAATCCCTCTGAGGATGACAACCTCAAAGGGATGTTTGGCTAAACCCTAAACCCCTGGAAGAGAGGGCTGTTGTGTAGGTTGGTGTGGTTTGCTGGTGTTCCTCCTGCTTTTCAAATAATTTGTGTAAAACGGTACTTATGTTCCAAACTTTCAAAATTAGGTCTTTAAATGCTATTTGATGTATTTTCCTCGTCGGGTCACTTCTGCAAAGCTTTAGGGTCTCTGCGTATTCTAATGGTAGATACATTGGATATTCATTAGATGTCATTTACGGTTTTCATCGGTAGGCGAATGCCGATTTGAACCTAGAAACATTAAATGTCAGAAATGCTATAGTTCAAAGAGGAATGTTTGGCTAAGGGTTGGTTTTTAAGGCTTAAACAAAGATTCTGATTTCGTTCTTGACTATATGTCATTTGCCCTGAATGCGAGGAAATAAACCCTACACACTTTTGCAAACTATTATCATACCAAAAATGGTGTCCGAAACTCAAGGTCTTCTTTACATTTTATTTACTTTCCTTCAATTTAACATAGTGACAACAACCATCGTTTACTGCATAACCAAGTCCAAACAAAAGCCTCAACATTTTGAATCATTATACAAAAATTCATTTGTAAGATCAAAACCTGATCCAATCGTTTTGATCTGAGCCACCGGCATCGCAGAGTTCGCAGCGCGCGTATCAGTTTAGTACAAATTTTGTTGATTCATAACACCACGTAAAAATCAAACGGCGCCGCTGTCAGGATGGTGCCAAACCGCATGATGAGTTGAGCGGCACTTGTAATCCTCTGGCCACAGGTTATGACTTTAAACCCTTTGTGAATTCCCCAATGTTTAGAATTCTAAAGTTTTTTTACAAATTATTTTATTTTTTTCAGCTAACACTAATCTTTTCGTGCCTGCTGTTGCTCTTTTGCTTTGTCTCTGAGTCACATGTGCCTATGCACCGGATGGCAGAAGACACGTAGATCATACATATTAGTGCACCAACGTAAAGGGCGTTACAGAGCAAGTCACACACAAGTGAACAAATGGATCCCATCCGCAATGTCAGCCGCAAGTTATCTCCCAATGTGAATCCTACCGCATATGTCAACAGAGACCAGCTGATACACCCTCCTAGAGTGAGCGCACTTTCCTACATCATACCACCGCCACGAGGTGCAATGAGACCCCATTCCGTGCCTCCCGCTTCCCACTTTTCACTTTAATGGAGAATGGAAAATCCATATACACATATCCGTATTCGAGGAAGTTTGGTAATAACTTTTAAAGAAGGCAGGTCCATGAACTCGCTGTCGAAAGCATTCCCTTTGACACCTGAAAGATAAGCCAAGATTTAGATCAATCAACTGAGGCTTAGAAATTACTTTAGAAATGGGCTTCGATTCAAGCTGAATCTCAAAGAAATTTTCGCATAACTACACCAACAAGCCAGCAGGAAAATCTACACTTATCACCTACGATAATGGCGAAGTTTTATCGTAGTAAGAGATCTGGCGAAGACCATCGCAGTTCACACCCATGGGTTTGATACATGGATGCTGGTAAATCACTTTGCGATGGTATGTCTCCGCCATGAAGCAACTACCGAAAAACCATGTGTGGAGGGGGATTTTTCCGGTGCAAGAACCCGCACAGAAGCCATGGACTTTTTTGAACTATGCGCCAAAACCTCCAAAGTAAGGATGAATCGAATCCTAGAGAGAAATGATGTGAGGCCACCATCAAACGGAGTATTTATACTTCAAGATACCGTGAGATGGAAAGCAAATGACCACTTGAATTTAAGGTTGGAGGAGCTTGAGATGAGAAACATGGCAAGCAAAGGGAATGAATCGCTTATCTCACTCAAGGCAAATTTCGCTGAATAATAAATAAGCAGCTGGTATCTCTGGGGAGACCGTCATTAGTTCCTTCAAAGGAGGACTTCACCGTAATGATATGTCTATGTCTGGGGCTGCACAAAGTCACTCCTAAGGGAAACGTTCTTATGGGCAATGACTGATAACCTAATTGATGAACTATCCAAACCTATCATGGAAGCCAAAACCTCTTGCATATGCTCCCCAAGGACCACAAAGAGCAAATTAAGTCTACCTCAAAGACAATAAAGAAGCAAACTCTCCACCTTCTTCTCCTATTGAGCAGGCAATTTTGAATTTAAGCAAGGTAGTAGGTACCTTTGTGGAGGAACAAAAGGTGCTGAATGTTCAAACTAATCAGAAGATTGAGACTGTAGAGAGCTCACTCAATAAAAAATTAGACAACATGCATTCTGAGATCTCCAACAAATATGACAACTTGCAAAGTTCCATTTCCAGGTTATCTAACCAGCAGCAGGGTCTTGAAAAAGGGAAATTCCCTTCCCGGCATTACAAAAACTTCTCTCTGGGAATGCATGAGATAGGCTCTGCTAGTGATCCCAATGCAAGAATTGATGAAGTCAAAGCAGTAGTGACTTTGAGAAGTGGTACAGAACTAAGACCAACAGTCCCAGCACCAACCAAGAAAGCTCCCATAGTGGTTGAACCACCAGAGGAAGAACAACCAGCAGCAGGGGAAGAGGTGAAACACAGTGTACCCCCTCCTTTCCCACAGGCACTTCGAAAAAGGAAAAATTTAGTTAACCAAACTTAAATTTTGTGAGCTACCACGGCAAGCAAAGTTAACATCCCTCTCACATGGATCAAGCAAGTACCCACGTATGTAAAATTTTTGAATGACCTATGCACAGTGAAAAGAGGCTTTAATGTGAATAAAAAGGCCTTTTTGACCGAGCAAGTGAGTGCCATCATCAGCAGGCAAGACTCCTCGTGGAAGTAAGGGAAGACCCTGCAATTTATAATCTCAATTAATACTCCAAAGACTTCAGGTAGAAAAAGCACTACTAGACTTGGGAGCTAGTGTGAACCTATTGCCATATTCCATGTATAAGTAGCTTGGTTTGGGAGAACTGAAGCCCACTTCCATCACATTGTATCTAGCCGATAGGTTTATTAAAATACCAAAGGGGACCATTGAGGATGTTCTATTTAAGTGGACAAATTCCTACTATCCTGGATTTTGTCGCATTTTGACACGTGAGCGCTGCGTGAGGCCCAACCATGTACCCATCATATTGGGAAGGGGCCATCAAGGCGCCCCGAATGCCATTATAAATTGCCGAAATGGTTATGCAACTCACTCGGGACATGACTTTGCACTAATATTTTCCACTTGAGTAAAAGGCATATGCAACCAGTGGAGGATGACTATGAAGAAGTTTGCATAATAGATACAATTCTTGAAGAACAAGCTAATGAGCAGCAAGTGCAAGATGTGCTAACCTGTGATATCCAGTGCTCAAGAGGCAACAGAACCTCAAGTACATGAGCATGGTGTGGGTGCGTGAGAAAAAGGTGGAAATTCTCACCCTTATTGACTGGAGGAAGCAGGAAAAGGGAATTTAAACAGCCGGATCCAAACCCCTACCCGTGGAATCGTGCCATACTTTTGAAGAAAACAAAGCAAGTGTCCGGGGGCTGTAATATCGCCACCGTCGACCACTCCACAGAAGACAACTGGCCGCACTTCGCATGAACAACAAGCAAGCTTGGGGTTGGAAAATTTCCTGGATTTAAAAAGGCATTAGCCCAACACCCAAGTGTTCATCAGCATTTATTAGAAGAGGAGTCGTATCGTTAGGGCAAAATGCACAGAGAGATCAATCCTCACATGTGAGGTAGTCTCGCATTGAAGTCCTCAAGCCGTGAAGCCGATATCACGCGCGTTACCCCATATCTGATAGCAATTTTGTGTGTTTCCAACCTGTAAGCCCAAGAAAGCCGTGGGTGATCGCCACGATAAAACGAAAGGGCAGGATGTCTACCCGCCTTACCACTGGTTGGAGGGTATGCATAGATTACAGGAGGCTCAATGTAGTAACAAGAAAAGATCACTTTTCCACTCCGTCTCTTCATTGATCAACTTCGAGAGAGTTTCGGCAATCTATCTTATTGCTTTTAGATGGGTATTCGTGTGGTACTTTCTGTGATAGTGATCGCACTTAGAGGATCAAGAAAAGATTCAAATTTTTACTGTCCATTTGAACTTATGCATACAGAGGATGCTCTTTGGTCTTTGCAACACCTCCCACTTTCAGGTAGATGTATGCTTAGTATATTCAATGATATGAGAATTGTGATAATGGAAGTATACATTGATGCATGATCACCAGATACGAGAGGTGATTTCATGCACGTTTTGACTAATCTTGAAGCTATCCTACAGAGATGCATTGAAAAGAACTCCGGTGCTTGAACTAGAGAAATTTTCATTTATGTGAACTATGGACAGTTAGACATGTCATTTCCAAGCAGGAATAGAAGTTGACAAGGCAAAAATTGAACTTATTTCCATACCCGCTTTCTCCAAATGTAAATAAAAACAAAGCTAGGCAATTCTCAAACGCGGCCGGTTTTTAATAGAGACCCATCACACTTTTTGAAGATTGGCAAGCCCCTTTATAAGTCAAGCCGAGAAAGATGCTAAATTTGCTGGGGAAAGAGACTGTCAGAAGAGCTTTGAAGAGCCGAGGTCCCATTTGACCACCGGTGACTAATAGTAAGGCAACCAACTGGCGCTTGCCTTTGGAGGTGATGTGTGTGATGCAGCGATCTTCTATTGAGAAGCTCTTGGACAAAGAGAAGGTTGAAAACCTTATAGTCTATTATGCAAAACTGAAATGAAGCACAAAAAGAATCATACACTACTACGTATAAGGAACATCGGGCAAGTGGGTCAGCTTTAGACAAATTCGAAAGCATACTTGGTCAGGGTCCGATATAATCATTTTTATGTGATCATTCTCGCTTGAAATATCTCCAAACTGCCAAAATGCTGGCGGATTTATCCGATGGGTTCTTCTACTCGTAAATTAATTTGGTAAATTAAGGACAAAAGTGTAGAGAATTGCCAGTAGACCATCTTTCGAGATTAACCATAGCCCACAACACTCATACCCCACAGAACATCATAACTCATAACTAACAGAGAATGTCTCATAACATTGTCAACTTTAATATTATGAGAATCCAATGATTGAGTTAAACAAGAGAATATCATTATTTAGCTAAGATCCATCCTATTAATCAATAAAAGAACTTTCATCTGTCCTACTGATAACTGAGAACAAAAACTTATAAACAAGAGCAACAGCGAATTTCGTTTCACTCTACACATATAATTCCAATAAGAGTGGTCACTTATCTTCAATATTAGTAATTAGTTGTGTCACATAACGTTCTTCACGCCTTCTTCTTATAGTTTTCTCACCAATCCGCTTGATAATCATTTTCCAAAAGGCTCCTGAAATTGTCTCGCCAACATATGATGCCCCAAACCAATTTTAGTAGGTCAGCTGAAAAGTATTTGGATGTTTAAATGATTTATAATCTTTTCCTCTACGCTCTTATGGGCATGCATACATATTGGTAGGTGAAGGTGTGTATCCAAATGTTGAAGGCTCCTCACAAAACCAAATGGACTGTATGTGCCTCACCTCATATGATGATTCTCTTTTCTGTGTTTGGGTTAATGCAAAGCCATTATTAGTGATGGGGTTCACACTTCAGAATAAATTCTTCAAAACCCCATGTACTAAATATGGTAAGCAATACAAAGTGGCTACCCCTTACCATCCTCAAACCAGCGGGTCAAGGCAGAGCTTGCCAATAGGGAGATAAAGACCTGTCATCTAATGAAGGCAAGTGAACAACAACATAAAAGACGGTCCTCAAATTGCTTGGATTCACTCGTGGGCCTGGCACGCCAAAACGAGCTCTGGAATGTCCCCATCGCTTAGTCTATGGCAAAGGGCATGCCATCTTCCAAAGTTGGAAATCGAGTACAAAGCATGGTGGGCAATCAAGAAACCTGGAACATGGATTTAAGTAGTGGTCTGCCCAAAATATCTCTTGATCTCAATGAGCTGGAGGAACTCACGAATGATGCCTACTTGAACTCAAGATTGCAAAGGAAAGGATTCAAAAATGGCATGATCGGGGATGATAATCTGCAAGAACAAAGCAAAATCAAGTCCTCCCGTATGATTCCAACTCCATCTGTTTCCGCAAAGCTCTCAAACGCGATGGACGGGCCTCCTTTATCATTCATCGCATACCCCAATGGCTCTGTGATTTGCTCAACCCAAAGGGATAATAGGAAAGTGTCTAAGGTCAATGGGCAAAGAGTGAGTTTCCCATGTCGCACATCACAAGGTAAACGGGAGCAGAGATTCCCTCTCCTCGATCCTTCACGACCGATATCTCCTAGCTAATGAAGGTCAGTTTGGGTTTGGTCTCCATTGAGACCAAGCTATGACTCAAAATTTTGGTTTTATTTTGGTCAATTTTTAGTTTATTTTATTTTTAGTATTTTTATTTATTTTAGTTTTTAATTAAAAACTTTTTTTTAATATTCAGTTAAATATTTAATTTTATTTTTATTTATTTTATTTTAATTTAATTATATTATTTTTGTTTTTATTTTTGCAGGATATATCTTGGTGTAGGTATTTAGCTATATAGTGAGTACCCAAGCTATATATGTGAAAATTTTGCCCTATGGCTCTTCGACTACAGGGACCTTTAAGTTGCCTAAATGACTTATAAAGCCCACCTGAGCAGGAAAAACGTTTTTCTTTCTTTCTTTTTTTTTTTTTTTTTAAAATGAGCGAATCGATAATTCATATCAGGAGCAGTGCACCAGGATAAAACCTAGTCTTTCTCTGGGCCTCCAAATGATGAAACGGATCACGCCGTTAAAGTCATCTCACGTAATCAGTTGAAACGAAGCGACTGCGTCGAATTACGGCTGTATGTTTTTCACGTATTTCGAGACGGAAAGGGCCAACCATGGACGCCATGTAGCGCGCCTGCATGTTTTTAGCACATGGGTGACGAGGAAGTGTCATCTGCTAGGATTACGCATGAGTTAGGTGGGGGCGAATGTCAGAAGCCACGGCGTACATGAGCATGGTGGGTTAAATTGGCATGGAGAACGCGGTCTTGAGTTGACCAAGTGTCAGGCTCTTGTGTTAGGTGTGCTCATATGGGGGTCAAGCCAACTTTGGGTTGGAGGAATTCCAAGCCATTCGTAGAGAAGGAAGAAAGAAAAGAGATAAGAAAAAAGAAAGAAGAAAAGGAAGAAAAGGAGGAGAGGAAGCTTTCCCCATTGTTTTTGAGATTTGGGTGGATTAAGCTGGATTTTTACCTTTAAGAAGTGTGAGATCTTTCCTCTTTGGTTATTTATTTCCTTGTTTGGGGCCATGGAAATGGCATTTGGTTGAGGAGTTTGCTATGTGAGTTGTTTGAATGAATAACATGCTGAATTTCGTGTTGTACATCACCGAAATTTCCCTATGACCATGCATGACTAACATGCGGGAATGTTTTGGGTTTTAGATGGCTTCAGTTTGGTGTGTATTATTATGCATGACTATCACGAATGTTGGGTTTTAGACTAAAAATTCAGTTTGGTGTATTATTGTATGCATGAAAAACATCTTAGAATTTCACGGGCTTTCATGCATGACTACCATGTAATAGAGAATCTTTTGGTTTAGATCAGCTTCAGGGTTTGGTGTATTATTGTATGCATGAAAAACTTGCGAGAATTTTCTAGGCTTCCATGCATGACTAACATGCAAATCATTTGGGGTTATTACTGCCTAAGTAATGGTGGGAATTATGAGTAATACATGCTTGAAGGGATGTGTTACATTATGAATGAGCTGAATGATATAAAAGATGTAGTGCATGCTTATGTGATGTGCTTGGATTTGAATGTGTGGAATATTAACATGACGCATGTTTGTTGATGTACGATTGTGAGGTCTTCATACATTGGTCATGGGTTTACGGTGTAGTGACACAAATTGCATTGCATTGGTGTCGCGGTAACACCATTCGAGTGCGTACAAGGTGCGGTTGGCCTTTAGCAGTTTAGGTGTTGAATCGTGTGGGCTTGGGAATGGGACGAAGTCCAATTATCTGGCGTTAAACAAAAAAATTGAAATCATGTCGGGCGTAGCAAGTGGGGTTAGATACCCCCTCGGGTGTAGCACGAAAACCTGATTGGAAGCAGCGTATCCAGGTGAACCCGAAAAGCCGGAGGGTGTGAGAGCCGTGAACGAGACCACACGAAAAGTTACATTGCCCCAGACCGCGAAGCGATTAAATAAATATCACATAGACTACGGGTTGTGAGATGGGAGTGGCCCGGCTTCGATGCGATTTCCCATTGGCACTTGCATTGGTGGTGGGTAGGAGGTTGACCGGTACTTTGGGGCATGAGTGTGAATGATCTCATACATGCATGAACTTTCCATGATAGGATAACATGTATGCACGCAGTTGGTTGTTAGTTTGGCGTGAAATGATCATTTGCATGTGCACTAGGTGGGGAAATAATAGCCCTTATAGGATTTATCCCTAGCACAGGCGTTAGCCGCCGTGTGGATCCCCCTTTCGAAATGCGGGGCAGTGCGGGAAGACAGCGCTCACTTAGAGGCGGGATTATGAAGCAGGCGAGCAGAGTAAGCGCTGATTCTTGTTTTGTGTATATATTAAAAGCGAACTAGTTTTAATATATGTTTCATATTAGAAATTGATGTAATAACTCTTGGATCTACTAAAAATGTATGGTCTTGTAACCATGAATGTAGTATAGATGAGTGGCTTTAATCCCGGGTCATTTTACTCATGGGTCTCCGCATGATGTGAGACACACAGGTTTCTGCAGGTTGACGGTGGTCAACGGCACCCCGGGTTTTGGGGTATCTGCGACTTAGTATCGAGCATAGGTACCGCAGTACCTGGGCTTGAGGGACTTGGGCTTAGGCCATGGTGGTGCGTATAAGGGCATCCTGACTTGCTTGGAATGGCGGTGTGAGCTTGGAGTTAGAGTGTACCTCTGCTCAGGAAATTAATATCCTGGTATCAAGACCTGGGTAAGGAGGTTACCTAGGGTCCACGAGCGAGAGTTAGATGCAACATGCATTGTGTGTTTCACGGTTTATGCTTTGATTGTATGTGCATGATTGTACAAATTACTTGAATTGCTATGTGGTAGGATGTAGAAATGTCTAAACAGGGTTGAGAAAGCGTAACCTTAGGAGTTCGAGGAAGCAATGGATGGTTCGAGGATATTAAGTATATTATTGGTCGGCATGTGTCTTGGGTTGGTTTCGCAGCCAGATTCTAAACTTCTTTGTTTGGCGTTGTACAGATGGCAAGTAGAGGGCGGGCGTGAGGTCGGTCACGAGGGGTGATGGTCAGCACCACTTGTTTTTTATCCTTGAGGCCTTACATGGGGCCATGGGTCTTTGGTAGCCGTAGCTTCCTGGTGATCATGACTAGAGGTCGGGGTGCAGTAACACTTTATAGGGGTTTAAAGGCACACCATCCTGTTAACCCGGAAGGGACCTGACAGTAACCAACACCATTAGTTCCGTGAACCTTGAGGATTCTCCGGGCTATGGAGTGCACCTCGGATACTACTCGGATGCAATGGCTTCATTCCGACTTGAGGGTGGAAGTCGAATCTGTGGTGGGAGTGGGTCCACGACTTCGAGGACGGTATGACATGAAGTTTATTTTCGCGGAACTATTCATTGGGGAGTACTTTTCAGGCTACGCTAGACATGCGAGAAGGCAGGGTTCCTTGGCTGAGACGGGGGCGATGAGGCGTGCGAGTGCGTAGCGAAATTCACGAGGGTTGGCACGTTTCGGGGGATGATTATGTGGCTGCTGGCCCGAGGCCCGAGTCGAGGGAAGTTCGAGGATGGGTTGAAGTTGTCCATCGGGGTGGGTGTAGGACCATAACCTACAAGATATGGACTCGATGTGACCTTGATTATTGAGCGAGAGGTAGATGGCCTTCGTAGCATCCGGATGCGCCGGGTGCTTCGAGTAATAAGAAGAGGGAGCCAATGCTGCGGGAAAGAAGTGGGGACCCACGTTCCACGGGGTTTGAGGGCGGGACCGTATACTTGAGGGCCAAGGCAGTCAGATTTGATCGGGTTGGGGAGAAGATGACATATTTCACGCCATCAGCGAGACACATGAGGTGGAGCGTCACCAGATCTGGCGGGGTTTTGAGGATCATGGGACACCACGAGTCTCGTCAACACAGGACATGGCTTGGGACTTCCAGTATGTTCCTCTTTAACCTCGGCGGGCGGGAGCGCGAGGTGCCCTGAGTCTCAGTGCGACGCGAGTGATTAGTGCCCAAAAAAAGTGCAATTTTAAACTTTATTCGGGATAGGTTTTTGGGTGCTTTTGCGCACTAATCACTTATCAATTAAACTTGATTGATGTGTGCGGGTCCATTTAGTTCCACTAATACCATTTCGAGCTTGTTTTGATGATTTTGTAGGTTTTGCGTACCTCGACCAACGTGACAGATTTGATGACAATATATGTGTCGAATGAGAGGAAACACGGTGTTTTCGACCATCCCCAAAAATATCAGAACTCCGGTGTGGAGTCAGAGCAATGGAGTGAGAGAAAGAGTGCGATGCGGTGGCAGAAACGGTGAAGCAAAACAATTCCGGGAATTTTTTTCGCTGTGATTGCGAAAATTTCGGCGAGGAGAGGATTGCGAATTTCTCAATCATAAGCGAAAATTTCAATCCTGAAGTGAGAGGCCTGTTTGACTGAGTGAAATTATCTAATAGCGAAATTCGCGTGCTAGCGATTAACCAATTTGCTATCTCATGAATTTCTCTGGTACAGCGAGAATTTAAGTAGCTAATGAAGTGCCCGATGGCGTTTTCGATTTAGCTATCTCTGTGTGCATTTCATTAAGCTAGCGAAATTTTACAGTGTCATAGCGAATTCTCTGCATATGCGAAAATCTTTGTCATTTTGTGCAATGAAGTGAATCCCCAACGACCCCGTTTTGGTGTGTTCTACCTTATTCTTTGTATGAGCCAATATTTTTAGGCTTTCTTGTGTTTTCACTTTAGATTGGACTATAAACCCAATTGTTTTGTAAACCTTTAAGGAACTTTTTGCATTTCAAATACATTTCCGACTTTCATTTTAGGGTTTCATTTGCTCTCTTTCTCTCACTCTTTCTTTCATTTTCTAGGCTGCCAAACACTCCCTTGAGGATAATGACTCGAGGATGCTTGGGCCAACCTCATAACTTTGTGAAGAGGAGGGTGGCTAAACTGGTTTGAGACTCTTTGGGGTTGTCCTCATCTTTGTAAATGTTCAGTCTTGCATTTATGGTTCCCGACTTTCCAAACTAGGGTTTAATGTGCATTTAATGTCCTACAACAGTTATGCGTAATGCATGGGGTTCGGTGCATTCTTAATGCTAGATGCGATATCCTTTAAATGTCATTCAGAGCCCGTGAGGAGGTTGAATGCTAAGGTTTTAAACTGAATGAGACTTTTGATGCATAATACTGGTGTTGACTCAAATAGGAGTGGTTCTAGGGTTAGGTTTTATAGTTAAACAAAGATCCGGTTTTGGCTTTGACTATAGGTCATTTTCTTTACGCTCTGGATATAACGAGGACACTTTAATAGCTCCATGTTATCAAGCTAGTGACCAAACCTTGAAGTTTACCATTTCACTTCATTTTTAGGTCATTACAGGTTCAAGGTGAGTAACCCAGCTTGACTCCTTTGTTTGAGCTTAAATCCACAATCCAAACAAAAGCCTCATCATTTTCAAACACTTATGCAAGTCATTCTGGGATGAAAACCCATCCCAGTGTTGCGACCCTAGGCAAGCTATCTTGAGTAGCTTGACTACGAGGCCGAGTAGGGAGGGAGACTTCAAGGATACAAATATTGTTGGTCAGAATCGCTCTCTGTGACCGCAGAGATCTGGGCGTGGATTGCCGGGGATGATTGCGAACTTCGTATGATGGGTTGAAGTGTGTAATCCTCAAGACTACAGTGTGGGTGACCTTTAGACCCTTTTGAATTTCGAGTTACTTTTATAGCGCAAGTTTTTACTACTTGGCGATTCTTGCCTTTGTTTGTTTTTTTCTAACGATCCGAGTTTTTATTTGGATAACATTAACTACTTTTTGCAACTTGTTTGTGCTCTTTGTTGTGTCTCATTTTATTGTGACGGTGTTTATGCACCAGGACCAGAACTACTTGAGGTAGACTGGAATGGTACACCAATTGAACAAGGTTGTGAAGTCGATTAATACACGGTGAAAATATGGATCAGCTACGAAACGGCCAAAGCCCGAGGGCACCCCAATAGTGAATCCAACATAGGTCGATGGGGATCACATACACCCTCCCAGAGTTAGTGCCCCTTCTGCATCATACCTCCTACTTTGAAGATGGTGATTCTATTGAATGCCCCCACTCCCTACATTTCATGGTATGGAAAATGAAACCCATACACTCATATAAAGAGTTTTGAGAGTTTATTACCTTTAAGGAAGGTATGATTATGGATTTGTTGAGTTAAATCTTCCATTGACCCTCGAAGGATAAGGCAGACTGTGGCTAAACTCCCGCGAGACCAGAACCATTAGAAATTGGGGGTTTGAGTTGCGACGAAATTTTGAAAGGGTGCCCGGTGCCTGAGACTAATAATTTGAAGAGACAAATCTACACACATTTGCGCCCTTGACAATGGAGGTTCTACGGTGTTGGGAGAATTCATGGAGACTATCGATTGCTGTCACATCATGGCTTTGACACTTGGATCTTTGGTAAACCACTTCTATGGTGGTATGTCTCCTGCCATAGGCGTCTTTTAGAAACCATGTGTGGGAGATTTTACGGCCAGCGTCAGGTAAACCATGGATTTTTAAACTATGTGGCTGAGCCAAACCCGAGAGAAATGGAGAAAATAAGGCCCTCGACCCGACCCCAGGGAGGGATTTATGCCTTTGTCCGGAGGATAACAGATGAAGCTAAATTTCAACCTTAGCTAGGAAGGTGGAAGAGCTAGAAGGCCAACGCTGACTACATGAAGTGCGGCGGTGGCGAAAATCTGCACAAGCGATCCATGTGCCAATTTTCGTCCTGTCCACCCCGGAAGAGCCGGTATCCTATGGCCACTCGGTGAAGGATTTGATGTCAGAGCTGCCATACAAATACTATAAAATTCGATACAAAAGCCACCACAGCCTAATGCTCCATATGGTAGCTACCTACAATTCAGTGGAGGAATGCCCAACACTCTCACGGAAACCCGATCCCCACACTTTATGTGCCATCGAGATGCGAGCAGCGGTTTGGTTCCTCATCTAAACCACGGCGCCATCCTTCACTTTCCGATTGAACAAGCATCTGCTGAATTTGGCAAGGTGGTGGGCAACGTGGAAGAACAAAAAGAGGGATCAATGCCTGATTGAGGATCTTGTAGAAACACGCTGAACAAAGAGAATAGATGGGCTTGAGAGCAATCTTAATCGAGAAAATAGACAACTGCGGTATTCAATCACAAAGATCAGCAATAATGCAGGTACGGGGAGAGGAAGGTTCCCTTCCCAAACATTGCCAAATCCGAAAGGAGTGCATGAGGTAGGTTCATCCAGCAATTCAGGAATGGACGAGGTCAAGGCTATAATCACCCTTAGGAGTGGAAAAGAGGTTGATCGGCAATGCCCCGAAGCCGGAGTTGAGGAAACCAAAAAAGAGAAGAAAAATTGGGTCAGAACACATTTTTCTGAAGGAGGACTCAATGAAGCATTGCATCTGACTCAAAGCCCGGGCATAAGAAGCGAAAAGGCATCCGAGCGACGAGGCATCTAGAAGTCCCCAAGGCGGTGAAGGTCAACATACCTCTTTTGGACATTATCAAACAAGTCCCTGCCTATGCAAAATTTTTAAAGGATCTCTGTACAATCAAGAAGGGATTGGGCATTGAGAAGGCATTTTTAGCGAACAAGTCGGTGCCATAATCAAAGCAAGAACCAGTCAAATAAAAGGATCCGGGATCCCCACGATTTCAGATTATCGTGGTGGGACTTGTATAGACAAATCACTTTGCTTGATACAGGGCGGTTGAACCTACGCATACTGTTATACGGCGGTTAGGTTTGGGAGAGCAAACCTACCAACATCACTCTAACATTGGCGATCGATCGGTGAAGATTCCTAGGGAATAGTTGAGGGGATGTGTTGGTGAAGGTAGACAAATTCTACTACCGGTAGACTTTGTGGTCTTTGGACAGAACGATAGAATGGGCCCAATCATGTGCCAATCATCTGGAAGACCATTTAAACCCTTTGCCAATGCAATCATTAATTGCGAGATGAGTCATGCAACTTACTTTTGGCAACATGACCTTCAGGCTGAACATATTTCACTTGAATAACAAGCAGTGGTGAAACTTTGAAAATCAAGTGACTAATGAGTTTTAGGTGGTCGAGTCGGGAAGGCCCGAATGTAAGTGGGAAACGCAATCAAATGAAACATGTGTTTTGGTATTGCCATCAGTAGCCACTACAGAGAATTTGGTCAGCGAAATTCAATCGATGAAACAAAAATCAACATGGAAAATCAAACATCGAGGCATCGAAGCTGTTTACTAGGGGTTGAGGAGATCCTCCTCATGAGCCTCCATGGTAATCGTGACTTTGGGCTGGTTTGGTGTTCTCAAAAACAAGTGCAGCTCAAAAAATTTTAGCTTTTTATTTTAATTTGGTCAATTTCTTTGCTTTAATTTTGGCTATTTTAGTAAATTTCAGTTTAGTAGCTTTCTCTTCTTGATTTTGTTTTAATGTTATTTTTCTTATATATTAAAATTTTAGATATATTTTAATATGATAATTTTTATTTTTAATATTATTATTTATATTTTAATGTTGAAAAAAAATTTAAATTACTGACTGAGGAAAGCGATTTAAGCTATTATAAGCGAGAAATCACTTGATATTGGACCATTGCTCGTGACTTATAAAATGAAGGAGGAGGGCTTTCATTCCGCTCATCTCCTCCCCTCTGACCATCGAGCCACCTTCTAGCCGCCCACAATTGGCCTCCACGCCTTTGAGAGTTTGGTGTCTGTGTATCCACCTCGGCGGTAGCGCCCTGGCCGGTTCGACATCGAGCCTGGCCAGAGGCCACGGTGCCCACGACTGCTTGGCTGCCGCCACGAGCCACCAGTTACCGGCGCCGTCAGCCACGCCACCGCCCGCCCCGGGTCACCTTACCAGGAGCCCGGCTTCCACACCTTGCGCCACCACCGGTAGCGTGTGCCACGGTCCCTGCCCAGCGCCACACAGGTTGTCTATGTCGGGTTCCACTGCTGCAGTGTGCCTCGTTCATCGGCGGTGAGCCCCGGTCGACCTTTTCGGTCTTACCCAGTTTCCATTTGGTGGGCAAAGCCGCCTGAGTGTGCTAGGTCTACGGTCATGGTGCGCACGAGAGGTGGGTCCACTCCTCGAACCTGGTGGATTTCGGTATCCCCGGCCCGGAGGCGAGGCCTGGTCCGAGCACGCGCGATACCGGCTTCAGTGCAGGCCGGTCCCGAGTGATATGCTGAGAGCCTCGAGTTCGAGCGTCTTGAGCACGGATGGGACCGGCCCCTTCGGGGTGCGAGGAGATCGAAGGAGGGCGACACTCGGCGGGCCGTACTTCGGGGCGGGGGTCCTCATCCTCCCAGGCCACAGTGCATGCCACGTCGGCGGTAGAGCGACCTCATCGCTCACGGTTATCCCACGCCTCGAGGATCAGGAGGCCCTTGTGTCGTCGAGTCTTTTTCCTATCCGGGGGGAATGTAGGCTTCACTGAGAGAGACTTTCATGGGGATTCGTACTCACGACGATCCCGAGCGGCCGATAGCTAACCCAGTTCGAGGACTGAAATGCGGTTGATCGGCGTTACTCATTCTTTGTCGTTCATAGCCTTAGAGAGCGAGTTCCACTACCCACGGGTGGTTTTACGGTTCTACGTTCTATGACCTCCCGGGGCGTAGGAGTCGGCCCGGAGCTCGGTCAGGGTGTCAGTGATCGACCGGGGAGTTCTCGGAGCGACGGACATAAGCGTTTGCGTGGGCTGCCACCGGGCGGGCAACTCAGGAGTTATAGGGATTGGCCTCACCCAGAGCGCCGCAGGGGGAGATGGTCGCCGGTCTCGCTAGAGACCTTCTGGCCGAGACTGCCTATTCGGGAGCGGCTCCGCCTCATATACTTCTTATTGGTCATGCGCCCGGGACTAGCCTCTTCCGTGCGACACATCCCGCGTAGAGGAGCGATCCTGAGGCTTTCATGTCGGATCCTAAGGGTTACGGTTCGGTCCCTTTGAGTTGGTGATGACCTCCCCACTATTTTGAAGACAAGGTCCTGCGAGAACGGCTCAGCAGAGAGTCTACTTTTCTTGATCTGCAGCAGCTGCGAGCAGGTCTGGAGCACTGGGCTTTCCCGGAGGGCCCGGATTGAGAGGATGATTAGATGTCCTCGGGTCTGTCTGCTGGGCTGGCGATGGTGATCTGGATTTCTTTTACGCTCAGCCGGCGGGACCGAGAAGAACCTTGCCGGACGGGAGGCGAAGGACTCTTAGGAGAGGTAGTCATGTTCACGATCATCGAGATGAGCGGCGGCGACACCCGGCGGCGGCGACCTCTCTAGACATCACGGCCCCTGACGGCCGGCAGCGTCGAATCCACCATCACTACGAGATTGAGGTGGTCGCACTCTTGTCTCTAACTTCACTGCATCTATTACATGTCTGTGCTTTGCGGGAGGAAAGTTGGGGTAGGAGTGTCTTCTTTATGTTTTTGTACGGTTTGACATTATCAGCTGCTACTAATTTTGTGTAGGATTCATGTATTAGCCATAGTAGGTAGTGATACTTTTGTATGTTTGGCTATGAGATTCATGTATTAACCATTTTGGTTATATTAAAAAGCTTTACAGTGTTATGTACAGTTTATTACACTTTTGCATATCAATTCTTTTGTGCCTCCAATTGGTGTATCCACTTTTGTTTTCAATTGGACAATTGAATTGCTTTCAATTGGACAATTGAATTGCTTTTAATTGGACAATTGAATTGCTTTTAATTGGACAATTGAATTGCCTTTAATTGAAAGATTGAAGCCCTGTATGTCACCTTAATGCTAGAACAATTCCATATATGATTCAGATTTTGGTCAATTGAAGTTCAGTATTGACTTGAACATTTCCGGCTGAGCTATTCACACACTACACACGGTTATCTTGATGGATTTATTGAAATTATTCACCTCTTTCACTTTGCATAGCCGACCTTAGATGCGGTGACATCCCGTAATAGGTTTGTGTTACCCATATTTGAAGACCCGATGTAGTCTTCCAAAAGGAAAAAGAAAAAGCAAAAAAGAAAAAGAAAAAGAAAAATAAATTTGTGACGCTTTGCCTTGAAGCCCGAACACGGTCCGTGGGGTATATGGCGAAAGCCTTTAAAGCCCGATGCCCTAAACCTTAATTGGTTGGGAGTCATCGACTTAGTGTTCGTTACACGGGTGAATGGGTAGGGTTTAGCGTGTTGTAGGTGCTTGATTCTCCTAAGTCGTCGGGTCAGGGTGAGGCTTTGGCAGGTTTGTGATTCGAGAGTCCTTTTGACGATGCCTAAACCTTAGTGGTTGAGTCATCGGTGGACCCGTTACCGCGGACTTTGATGAAGTCGAGTTTAAGCATTGCACTGCACAATGTAGTCAAATAAAGAAAAGAAAAGTGTAGCTTTTCCTATCTAAGGTTCCAACGACTTAAGGCCGTGATTGAGTTGAGGCGGGAAATAATTTTGCACTTTATTGGCTCAATCTGGTTATATTAGGAACCATTAGATTTCAGTGGAAATTCAGGTTGAATTCTTTGGATCCGATGTTGACCTAAAAATTGTTCTTATATGGTTTTTGCTCTCTCATGTCGGTTTTCAAACTTGGTATCAATTGTTCATTTTAAAGGTAATGCTTATTTGTACATACACCTTTTTGAACCGTATACACTTTTTGTAAAATCACAGCATGCATGTCCTGATTGTTTTTGCATTGCTAAAAGGGACTAACTGCTTGGTGTCGGTTGGGGTGTGATTAGTGCCCAAAAGTGCAATTTTGAACCACATTCGAGATGGGTTTTGGGTGCTTTTGCGCACTAATCATATCAATTAAGCCCGATTGATGTGCGGGTCCATTTAGTTCCGCCCAATACCATTTCGAGCTTGTTTTTGATGATTTTGTGGTTTTTTACGTACCTCAGCTAGCGTGTTTAAGTTGATGACAATATATGTGCAGAGAATCTTTGGCTGCGGTGTTTTCAACCATCGAAAATATCAAAGCATTAGTGTGGAATTGAGCGATGATGAAGAAAAGAGTGTAATGCGGTGGTAGCTCCCGGTGAAGCAAGCAATTGGGAATTTTAAGCTATGATTGCGAAAATTTCATTTGGGATTGCGAAAATTTCGCAATCATGAGAAAATTTAATTCCTAGCGAGTGAAGGTACTCGCTAGGCTGACGAAATTTCGCTAAACTAGCAGAACTAACATGCTTTTGCGAAATTAAACGATTCGCACCTCATGTTTCTCTAGGCTAGCGAGGAAATTTACGTAGCTAGAGAATTGCTGTTGACTCAGCAGTACACAATTTCGTATCTACGTGTAATTTCTCTGAGCTGGCAGGGGAATTTCGCTAGGCTAGCGGTCCTCTGCATAGCGAAAATCGCTGCCTTTGTCATTTTTATTGTGAATTGATCCCCAAAGCGACCCGTTTTGGTGTATTACCACCTTGTCCCTTGTATGAGCCAATATTTTGAGGCTTTCTTGTATTTTCACACTTTGGGTGTGGACTATATAAACCCCCATTATTTTGTAACCACAGGAGCTTTGCATTTGATACATTTTCATGGCTTTCATTTTAGGTTTCATTGCTCTCTTCTCTCTCCTCTTTCTTTCATTTTCTAGGGCATCAAACACTCCCTTGAGGGATGACAACTCAGGGATGTGGCTAAGCCTCATAGCTTTGTGAAGAAGAGGAGGGTGGCGAAAGCAGTTTAGGGGCTACTTGCGGGTTGTCCTCATCTTTGGCAAATGTTCAGTGTCTTGCATTTATGGTTCTGACTTTCAAACTAGGGTTTAATGCCATTTAATGTCCTACCCTTGGTCAATACTTGTCATGCTTTAGGGTTCAGTGCATTCTTACAATGCTAGATACTGCGATATCCTTTAGATGTCATTCTACAAACCAACGTGAGGGGTTGAATGCTAAGGTTTTAAATGAATGGAACTTTGATGCATATGCGGGTGTTGACTCAAATAGGAGTGGTTATAGGGTTAGGTTTATAGTTAAAGCAAGATCGGTTTTGGCTTTTGACTATAGGTCCATTTGCCCTAATGCGAGATATAACAGGGACACTTTAATAACCCCGTGTTATCATTGTGACCAGGCCTTGAAGTTACCATTTCACTTCATTTCGGTCATTACAGGTTAGTCGGTAACCAAACAACTCCCCTTTGTTTTGAAACAAATCCACTAAATCAAACAAAAGCCTCACCATTTTCAAACACTTATGCAAAGTCATTCATAGGATGAAAACCCATCCAAGTGTTCGACCACTGACCGTATCTTTGCTAATTAGTTTGACTACGGCAGTAGGAGGAACTAAGGATACAAATATTGTTGATTCCGAATCACCCTACCGTGGCACGAATCAACGAGCATCGAGTGTTTCACAGACAAGCCAAAGGGGGCAGAGTATGGGTCAAGGTCGAGGGCAAAGTGTGGGGCCGAACGGGGCTGGGCGTGGTCTCGCCAGTTACTCCACTTGGTTTGAGGGGCGACGGTCGATTGATGATTCAAGGTGCGTTCTACTCTTTTCGCTACGTGGGCAAGGGTGTTATTTGACTTCCAGTGCATCGCATTCCTTTATTGCTGCGTCTTGTGTGAGGAGTATTGGGCTTAGAGGTTGAGACCTTAAGCGACAACGCATGTGTGAGTTCTCCCACAGAAGGTAGAGAGTGATCGGATATGTCGGGGATGTGAGGTTGAGAATCTCAGGGTTCCACTCGGTGGACCTTCGGGTCATGGACATGTTAGAGTTCGAGGTCATCCTCGGGATGGACTGGTTGACGGCACATCGGGTTGTCATAGGTTGTGACCGTATGAGAGTTACACGCTGCACCAGGGCGATACTTGTGTTTTGTTTGAGAGAATCGGTATGATGTTTCTACATGCGTGTACGATTCACGATGGCATGGGCGGAGTTGGCGGTGGCTAGCTAGCCTTACCACGGAGGGCGGTGAGACGGGTTGTGTAGGTCTACCTCGGGTGGTTTCGCGAGTACGAGGATGTTTTTAAGACGAGCTAGGGATTATCTCCGTGAGAGATGTAGACTTAGCAGTGGGTTTGCATGTCACTGGGGGCGTCAGCCTATTTCACATGACTCATCATAGGATGGCGCCGGTTGAGTGCGAGGCTCAAGGTCGAATCACGAGGAGTTCTTGGGCAAGGGTTTCGTTAGAACCAGTGCTACCATAGGTACTCCGTTCCCCTGTGCCGAAGAAGAAGGATAAGACCGCCATTTATGCATCGATTACGAGCGATTGAAACGGGGTTACAATCAAGAATGGGTATCCATTGGGGATTGATGACTTATTTGATCAGTGAGAGGGCGCGGTCTGCCGGGCGTAGACCTTGTGCCAGTTTACCATCGGTTGGCGAGTTAGGGAGGCGGGCATCCACAAGAGCGGTTCGAAGGGCGGTATGGGCACTGGTTTACGGTGATGCCCCTTTGGTTGGCAGTGAACCGGCATTCATGGCCTCATGAATAAAGGTGTTCTGACCACCATTAGATCAATTTGTGGTGGTATTTGTTGATGACATCTACGATCTACTACTCCGATGGGAGGACATGAGGGCGTCGCGAGAATTGTACTCTGACTTTTAAGGTGTCGCCAGGTTTGTGCGAGTTCGGTAAGTGCGAGGAGTTTGGCTTCAGCGGGTGGGTTTCTTGGGACGCGTGGTGTCGACTACGGGCGTGTGGAGTGTGGATTGGGAAGGTTGGGTGATGAGTTGGGAGGGCCGAGTCGGTCTTAGAATCGGTTTCTTGGGTTGGCGGGATCATCTGAGTTTATAGATGATTTCTCCCACTAGCGGCTTTATGACAAGATTGACCGGAAGGAGGTCGAGTTTGTATGGATGACTCATGTGGCTTTGGCGTTCAGGAGTGAAGGGGCTTACGCCGGCTCCTATTCTAATAGTCCGGAAGGGGCAGAGGTACCCACCTGATGTCTTGTGATGTTTCAAGAGTGGGCCAGAGTGTGTTACGATGCGGTCGGAAGGTTGTGGCTTATGGTTCTCGACGGTTGAAGAATCCGCGGCGAACACCCCATGACATGAAGTTGGGCTGCTTAGTAGTCTTACGAAGATTTAGGCGTCACTGCATATGGTGAGGCTTGATTCGAGGGTGTTTCGGACCCGCAAAGTCTGAAATACATCTTTACATAGCGAGACCTTAACATGAGGCAGCGTAGGTGGATGGAGTTTTTGGAAGATTACGACTTCACTTTGCATTACCATCTCGGTAAAGCAAATGTGGTGGCTGATGCGTTCAGCCGAAAGTCACGGGGAGTATAGGCTGGTATAGCTTCCCGGGAGTGGCGGATGCTCGAGATAGTGGGCCAGTTCAAACTGCAGTACGATGAGCAGGCTCAGGGTACCTTGGGAAGTATGATGGCTACGCTGTCTCTACTAAGCAGAGTGATAGAGTCGGGTCTGATTGAGCTAAGTATCCATCGAGGCGAATCTGATTAGGTCGACGGACCCGAAGAGGCCCGGAGCCATCCACAGATGGTAGTCTTCGGTATAGGGGACGGGTTGTGGTCCCCCAGTCGACGGATTTGAGGAGGAGGGTGTCCTGGGGAGTTCCCAACTCCCGGTCTGACGCTGTGCAGCCCGGGTGGCATGAAGATGTATGTGACCTTCGTTGCAGAAGTGTGCGGAGCGGGATGAGGAGGCATGTTGGAATTTTAATCAGAGCTGGTGTCTCACGTGCCAGCGGTGGCCGAGCACGAGGCGGCGAAACTGCTGAAGCCATTGGAGACTGGCGGAATGGAAGTGGGAGCACATCGCGGAATGAACTGTGACTCACTTGCGATATCGGCGGAAGCATGATGCGATGCGCCAGTTTATGGTGGGCCAGGCTCTGAAGTGAAGGCATTTTTCGGCACGTGCGGATGGCCTTCACACTTTGGAGAATTTTGCCGGGTTGTATATACGGGAGATAGTACGATTGCATGGAGTTCCAGTCTCCATAGTATCGGATCGGGATCCTCGGTTTACGGCTCAGTTCTGGAAGAGTTTCCAGAAAGCCATGGGGACGCAGCTTTCGATGAGTACCGCTTTTCATCCTCAGGCGGATGGTGTCGAGAGAGCGGACTATTTAGATTTTTAGAGGACTCTTAGCATACGTCTGGATCACCCGAGGTAGGCGGGAGGAGCACTGCCCTTGAGGTAGAGTTCGCCTACAATGGCTGGCCTCCAGCGGGTGTTCCAAGTAGCCCTATAAAGGCTCTCACGGGAGGCCATGTCGATCCTGGGTATCTTTGGACAAAGATTGAAGAAACTGCATCAATGGTCGGTGATTGAGACACCTAGAAGAAGGTGGTATGATGGAATACCTCTTCTTTGCTCCGAGAAGCGAAGCCGAAAAGAGTTATGCTGATATACGACGACCACTTATAGAGTTCGAGGTGGGTGATCATGTCTTCTGCGGTGATACTAAGAAGTGATCGAATTGAGAAAAACGAGGGAAGCGTGTAGGTACGTGGACCCGCCGGTGACCGAGAGGGTGGGCGCCGGTTGCGTAGCCGGTTGCGTATACCGAGGTTTGTCAGCGTTCATGAGGTGTTTCACATCTCTATGCTCAGAGTAAGGCCACTCCGAGATCAACTCATATAATTAGTTGGGGAGGTTGTTGATGCGATGGGACCTTCGAGGAGGGACCGGTCGCGTATCATGGATGTGAGAAGCGGGGTGCTGCGTGGCAAGACCGTGAGGCTTATAAGGTGTTGTGGCAGCACCGAGGAGTCGAGGAGGCGACATGGGAGCGCGAGGACACCGTGCGCGCCAACTATCCCTTCTTGTTTGATGGGGAAGGTGCGTTTTCTTGTCATTAATGTTTTAAATGAGCGTACATATGCGTGTGTGTTTGATTATTATTGCATATATGTAGAATGTCGAGGCGGATTCTTTTTAAGGGGAGAATGTGAAACCCGGGAAAAAGCGTATTTTTTTTTTTCTTTTTTCTGAAAATGAGCGAATCGGCAATTCTTACACAAGGCGGTGAATAAAAAACCACAGATCTTTCTGCAGACCTCCCGGATGGCGAACGGATCACCCACGTTAGAATCATCTCGTAATCCTATGGATTGAACAAGCTTGAGCTGCATCGGAATTTTTAGGCGTCGGTTTTGCACGTGACTCAAGATGGAGCGGGCGACCATGGGGTGCCGTGTGGCACTTGCATGGGAGACGCAGCACGTGGGTGGGCGAGTGTCATGCTATAGGATTGCGTGAGTTAGGTGGGGTAATGTCAAGCCACCTTCATGCATGAGCATGAAAGTGGGTTAAGTGGCATGGAGAACACTTGGTCTTGAGTTGACCAGTGTCGAATAAGTAATTGGGTGTGCTCCACCCCAGGTGCAGGCAGCTTTGGGTTGGAGGAGAGATTCAAACCATTCGTAGAGAAGAGGAGAAGAAAGAAAGAGAGATAAAAGAAAAAAGAAAGAAAGAAAAGAAAGGAAGAAAAGGAGGGAGGCTTCCCATTGTTTGAGATTTGGGTGGATCGAGCGGTCACACACTTGAGGTGACAGGATCTTTCCTCTTTGGTTATTTCCTTGTTTGGGGCCATGGAAATGGCATTTGGTTGAGTTTTCTATGTGATTGTTTTGAATAGACAACATGCTGAATTTGTGATGTTGTACATGCAGAATTTTGGGCTTATGCATGACTAACATCTTAGAATGTTTTTGGAGTTTTAGATCAAGAAAACTCGGTTTGGTGTGATATTGTATGCATGACTAACATGCGCGAGAATGTTACGGGTTTTAGGCGAAGAAATTCAGTTTGGTGTATTATTGTATGCATGAAAAACATGTCAAAATTTCCTGAGCTTCATGCATGACTAACATGTAGAATCTTTTGGGTTTTCTAGATCAAAAAGAAAGCTTCAGTTTGGTGTATTATTGTATGCATGGCTTGCGAGAAATTTACGGGCTTCCATGCATGACTAACATGCGAGAATGTTTTGGCATTACTGCCTAAGTAATGGTAGGAATTATGTTAATACATGCTTGAATGTGTTGATATGAATGAACTGAATGATAGAAAGATGTAGTGCATGCTTATGTGATGCGATTTGAATGTGTGGAATATTAACATGGCTTTTATGTTTGTTGATGTTGAGCTTCGAATATATGAAATGTTGTATGCATTAGACATGAGTGTTCATAGCACACACATAGTGTACGGTGTAGAATGTCCATGTAGAGGTCTTCATACATTGGTCATGGGTTTGAGTGTAGTGACACAAATTGCATTGCATTGGTGTGCGGTAACACCACATTACATGAGAGTGCGTACATGGTACGGATTTGGCACTGCGTTTGGTGTTGAATCGTGTGGGCTTGGGAATGGGACGAAGTCAATTCCGACTTTAAGCGAAAAAATAAAAATAAAGTGTCGGGGCGTAGCAAGTAGGGGATGGGTACTACAGGTGAAAAGCACGAAAACTGGTTAGGCGACATATCCATCGGTGGCAGAAAAAAATGTCGAAGGGTGTAAGAGACCCGCGGTGAGACCCTGAAAAGTTCTGTTGCCCAAAAAGACATGAAACGATTAAATAAATATCACATAGACTACGGGTTGTGAGATGGGGTGTGACTTCGATGCCGATTTCCCATTAGCACTGCATTGGGTGGTGGGTCGGAGGTTGACCGTAGGCATGTAGAGTGTCGTCTCCTTTTATGCATGTAGATTTTTCCATGATAGGATAACATGTATACACATATTGGTTGTTGGTTTTGGCCCCATTGAAATGATCATTTGCATGCACCTAGGTGGGAAATAGCCCTTATAGGATTTATCCCTGCGTGCGTTAGCTCGCATAGGTGGGACCCCCCTTTCGAATGCCGGGACGGGTATAGGCGACGGCCTTTCCCTTAGGCCGGGATTATGAAGCGGGCCTTGTGGCCCTTGATTCTTGTTTTATGTATATATTAGAAACGAACTAGTTTTAATATATGTTTGTATTAAGTGATGTAATAACTCTTGGATCTATAGAAATGTATGGTCTTGTAACCATATGGACGAGTATGGATGATGGGCCTATTGGGTCATTTTACTCATGTATGGGTCTCATGATATGAGACACACAGGTTTCCACAGGTTGACGGTGGTCAACGGGACCCCCAGGTTTTGGGGTGTCACACCTGCCCCCCCTCCCATTCTCACTTACTCCTCCCTGGCCAGGGCCCTGCACTTCCCCTCCCCATTTGCTTCCTGTCGGCGCACTAGCCTCTCTGCACTCCTTTGCACGCTAGGCAGTCTCATCATCTGCGGTCTTGAGCCTGGCCCAGGAGCCCTGCTCTGTAGGGTTCCTGCCGCGCGACGGCTCGTCGTGAGCTCTGCCAGAGCCTTGCTGCCTGTACCACACGCCCGGCCGTTGGTTGCCCCCGTCCGATTACCCCATCCGATCGAGCTGGTCACGACCATGGTTCCGCTGGCGAGCCCCCATGAATTGCGACCCGGTCCGAGACTGTACCGCGAGAGATGGCGGCGTCTAGAGCGCGGGCCATTCTCGACTCGAGGATCTGGGAGGCACCTCACGCATTGACTCTGATGCGTTTGTGATGCGAGTCCAGCCTCTCTTTGCTATTCGGAGGAGGCTCGGGGTTACGACCCCGTCAGAAGCGATATCACACCGAGTGGGACCTCGCCCCCTACCATGTACATCGCGACACGGGAGGAACATCTCCAGCCTTAAGTGGGCCGGACATCCCGGCTGGGGTCTTGCGGTGTCGCCAGGCGCTTCGCCTCCTCCGGCTACCGAGTTCATCGCCTCGGTTATCCCCATGTCGGATCGGGTCCGATGTTTAAATGTAGATAATTCGGGGAACATGAATTGTTGTGCGAGGTTACAGGAGAGTCTTACTATGATATACCCGATCTTGACCGGACTCGTGGTTGAGAGAGATTCGGTCACGAGTTGATCTAGAGATACTCATTGGTGCCGTTTATGTCTCAGAGGCGGAGTTTTTACATCCTGGGTGGGCACCAGTTTTCATGCTATGACATCGGGGAGCAGATCGGATCGGCCGGTTCGGTATCGATGCCGTCTGGGAGGGTTGTATTCTTGATATCACGGCTGCTTTAGGCCTACCCGATGAATTACGGCAGAGAAGCTCGACGGTATGGCGGTGGCCTCGACCATCGCCTAGAGATGGGATTCGCTCTCTCTGCTCTCGATGTGGGATCACATGCTTTTGTCGGCGACTTCCTCGCGGATGCCCTCACGGACCACGTACTTAGTCCACGATACGTTCCCACTTGCAGCATTATTCTGGCGTGGGGTATTCTCGAGCTATCTTGAATATCGAGGGTTCTGGTTCAGCCCATGGAAGAGCTTGTCATGACCACTTTCAGCACACTTCGAGAGAAGGTCCACCAGTAAGGACTGGCTCGGGTAGAGGTATTCCTATTGATCATAGGAGTTGATATGCCGGTCTTAGAGCATCACAGGGTTCAGGAGCCACACGTATAGAGTGTCGGCAAAGTTGTCCTCATATCTTATCCTGTGAGAGGACCTTGTCTATGCCACTCTCATTTCTTTTACACCCGTAGGAGAAGGTAGAGGATGATTTTGCAGTGGACCTACCTGAGGTGACGACCCCGATTCGGTGGTGGAGGTGGAGAGAGGACTTCGGTTAAGTTCATCCCCCATAAGTTCCACCTCCCTGCCCAGGCGACTCCTCACGAGGCTGCAGGCCCATCCTCCAGCGTTACCGCGTTGACTAAGCACCTCCCTGTCACTTCTAGGGATTTATCAGCTATTTTGGATGTTGTCCGCACACTTGCTACGACCACTGCATCTTTAGCGGCTACTCGAGGCAGTGGGCGGCGGATGGCCGGCCAGGGTCACTTCTGCGTAGAATCAGGCTATTCTCCTACAAATACAAAGCCACTTGGGTCTCCCACTAGTTACAATGTTCGAGCCTACTCCTGACCCACTACTCATGACCCGTCGGTTGTTTCGATTCGTGGCCTCGTTGGATATTGCTCACGGCGCCGCCAGCGACTTCCAGTCACGATCTACTGTAGAGTGGGTGGTCCTTTTCCTTCTCTACCTTTCCTATCCTGGCAGGTAGGGACACGGTTTATACTGGTTGGGGGAAATTAAGCGTCAGTGGCATTTATCTTATTTGTTTTGTTTATACTTTTTGCTTTGGTTTTATCAGCTGCTACTTGTCTTGTATATGACTTTTTGTATATATGTATTAGCCAATAGTGGCGTTGTTTGTCTGAACCCGGTATGTATAGCGTTCAGCTATGATAAGCTTGTACTAGCCCTTTTGGTTATATTAAAAGCTTTATAGAAGTATTTGCATTGTCTATTTTTGTGCCTTTTATTTATTTATTTTTATTAACTTTTGTACATACATAATGGTTAGCCTTGCAGTGTGATGAACCCAAGCCTTTCCTAATGGTGTCGGCTTGTTAAGAAGGAGTTCTATCTTAGGAGTTAAGTGGATGGTAGTCCTGTCTTGTTGTATTTGCTTGTCTCTTCCACCTTTAGCTAGCCACACCTTGAGCACGTTGGATCTACATTGATAGGCTAAGGAATAGCACAAACCTCTTAAAATGCAAGCCACTTTTCTAATATTAGTTTACTCCCTTGAATGAGTTGTGTGGACCCATTACATAGAAGGTCGATGTGTCTTTCCCGAATAAAATAAGAGAAAAAGAAAAAGAAAAAATAAAAAGAAAGAATGCGCTTTGCCTTGCCTTGAAGCAGAACATTGGTCAGAAATTATATGGCGAGAGCAACTTTAGCAGGTGCTAAACTTCACTTGGATTTGGGAGTCGTTGACTTTGTGTTCGCTATACGAGTGGATGGGTGGAGTTTAGCAAGTTGTAGGTGCTGGAGGCTCGAAATCATTCGGATGCAGGTGGAAACCTATGGGTTGTGGTGAAAGATCCTCCTTGGCTTGATGCCTTAAACCTTCACTAGTTTGAAGGGTGGAGTGGGTTCAATCCCACGGTGCCACACGGACTTTGGTGAAGTCGAGACCTCGACTTGTTGCACCTGCGCAAAAGAGTGTGTGTAATAAGAGGCGGGGTCTTGATCTGTTGGGTTGTTAACACACAAGGTTATGGCATTAGCTACGTTGGGGGGGAGGGGAGAGAGCGTAGTTTCGTATTTTATGATCGAGACCTGATTAAACAAACCCGTAGCTTTTGGTAGAAGAGCCTGGTTCATGCATCGAGGAGAGAGCTTGTTGGTCAGTCAACGCGGTATAGTTTTCATTCTTCGAGATGGTCTTAGCAGGATTTAAGTGATACTCATCGTGATTGTATTACTTTTAACAAACCTTTTGACCTCACATGTTTTATTCTCTTCTTGGTGGTTATTTTGGCATTGCTACGAGGGACTATGATGTGTCGGTTCAGAGGGTGTGATTAGTACCCGAAGTCTTTATTTTTCGAGCCCTAATTTAAGATAGGTTTGGTGCTTTTGTGTACTAATCATGTCAATAAACCAATTGACATGTGTAAGTCCTTTTGGTACTAATAGATTATTTAGAACTATTTGTGGTAGTTTTTGCGGGTTTCATAAGCCTACCATATCGAGCTAAGCATATCGAGTTAAGTTGATTCTGATAAGGGTTCTATGATTTATATTTGATTACATCAAGCCAGGAATGAAGAAGTTGAAGATGAAACAAGTTGGATGCAGGATGCAAGCAGGAGGAGATAAGAAATTTGGCTAGAATAGCGAAATTTTCTCTAGAATAGCGAAATTTTCGCAATAATAGAGAAATTTTCGCAAATATAGCGAAAATTTTTTAAGCTATGCGATGAGACTAGCTACATAGCGAAATTTCGCTATGACAAATTCGCTATATAGAATTTCAGCGCATAGCGAGGAAATTTTTCGCAATAATAGGGAAATTTTTGCTATGTAGTGTAATTTCCCTACATAGAGAAATTTCTCTATGATGACGGGGCCCCCATTATATGAAATTCCCACATATGAAATTTCTTGCTCTGTTTTACGGGTGCAACGACCCTGGGTTTTGTTTTCCATCTCTGCCCTCAACACGTAAATGATGATACTATTAAGGATAAATTGGTATTTTCACCTTTTGTAAAGGCTATATAAGCCATCTTATGAACATTTTGTAACACAGCTTTCATCCCCAGGCATTTTCCATTCATTTTGTGTTCATAAAGAGCTCATTGCACTCTCTTCTCTCTCCTCTTTCTCTCACACTTTCTAGGTTTCAAACACACCCTTTGAGGATGACAACTCGGAGGATGTTTGGCTGGCACTCTAAACCTTGAAGGAGGGTTGCTAGGTAGGTTGGTCACGGTGTTCCATTGTTTTTCAAGGCAGTCTGCTAGCGTATTTATGTTACAAACTTTCAAAGCTAGGTTTAAATGCTATTTAATGTATTTTCTTGATCAATACTTGGCAAGCTTTTAGGTTCAGTGTGTATTCTTAATGGTAGGCACACTAACATCCATTAGATGTCATTCTACGAGTATGCGGTGGGTTAAATCTTTGGATTTCAGCTAACAGGGAACATTAAATGCTTAGTAAATGCCATAGTTCAAAGGAGGAATGTTACTAAGGGTTGGTTTGAGACCCAAACAGATCCAGGTTTTGGGAAATGACTATATGTCATTTGCCTAATGCGAAGGAAATAACCCGATGACACCTTGCAACCATATCATACCAAGCGATGACCGAAACTTCAAGGTCTTCTTTTGCATTTTATTTCGATTTTCTTCAGGTTAACATAGTGACAACAACCACTTGTTTTGTACAAATCAGAGTCAAACAACCTCACCATTTTGAATCATTATACAAATCATTTGTAAGACGAAAACCCATCCCAGTGTTCGATCCTAGAGCCACTATACTGCAGTAGTCATGCTACGGCAGTATCAGTAGTTTAGGTATAAATTTTGTTGATTCATAACACCTGTTGTGCATGCGAATCAAAAGGGCAAAGTTGAAATTGAGAGTGCAGGATGACGAGGTCAAGTTCAATGTGTTTGAGGCTGTGAGACAACTGGCAGAGAGTGATACATGCTTCATGATAGAGACCGTAGAGGCTATAGTGTCTAGACAAAGTGGTCTCACTGACCCTTTGGAGACTAGCCTAGTATAGAGTGAATCAGAAGAACTAGGAGATGCTTATCTTGAGGACACCTCCACCTTACCAATGATCATTTCAGCATCCCTGACAGTAGCAAAAGAAGATAAGTTATTAAGAGTACTCAGGGATCCTGAGGATGCGCTGGGCGGTCTAATTTGATTTAAAGGGGATTAGATCATACTGCAGTGTTCTTGCCACTTCTCAATTCTGGCCAGAAGATGGTGTAAGCATTCGGTGAAGCATAGAGGCGAGATCAACCATGAAAAGTAGTCCATGAGGAAGTATTGAAGTGGCTAGATGTTGGGGTTATTTATCCTATTTCTGACAATGCATGGGTGAGTCCGGTGCAGTTATCACAAGGGAGGAACGATAGTGATAAGGAAGCGAGGAAAGTACTATATTCTTGCCTTGGAATAGTCTCACAGGTTGGAGAATTTGCATTGACTACCGAAAATTGAATAAGGCTACCCGAAAAAACCATTTTCCACTGCCATTTCTGGATCAGATGTTAGATAGGCTGGCAGGGCATGAATACTACAATTATTGGATGGGTATTTCAGCTACAATCAAATCGCTATAGCCCTAGAGGATCAATAGAAGACGACATTCACTTGCCCTTATGGTACATTCGCATTTAGGCGGATGCCCTTTGGGCTGTGCAATGCACCAGGCACATTCGTATGATGGCCATATTCTCATATATGGTTGAAAAGACAATTGAGGTGTTCATGGACGACTTTTTAGTATTGGGGAACTCTTTTGACAATTTTCTGGAAAACCTAAGGTCGGTGCTAGTTAGATGTGAAGAAACCAATCTTGTGCTAAATTAGGAGAAGTGCCACTTTATGGTATAAGAAGGAATAATACTTGGGCACCGGATTTCTTCAAGAGGAATAGAGGTCGACAAAGCAAAGATTGAGGCAATAGAGAAACTACCTCTACCATCATCAGTAAAGGGCATAAGAAGCTTTATAGGACACGCAGGGTTCTATAGGCGGTTCATAAAAGATTTTTCTTGAATTGCAAAGCCCTTGTCCAGTTTGCTTGTTCAAGGGACATTATTTGATTTTGATGGGCAGTGTGTGCAAGCTTTTTCAATCCTAAAAGATATATTGGTATTGACCCCCATAGTTGTAGCACCAGATTGGGACCTCAGGTTGAGCTAATGTCTGCGGCAGCTGTTATCTTGATCAGACAATGCTAGGCGAGAAGAAGGATATTCGGGTTATACGCTATGCTAATAGGACTTTGAATGATGTTGACAAAACTTTGCCTGCTTGAAAAGAAATCGTGGCCATTTTTCACACCTTTAGTAAATTTAAGGCCACACTTGATTGGCAATAAGGTAATAGTGCACACCGCCACTTGGTCATTAGAAATTTCCTAATGACTAAAAGGATGCGAACGAGACTAATACGGTGGGTGCTCTATTGCGAGGAATTTGACTAGAGATTAGAGACCAAGAAAGGCACGAAAAGAACCTAGTCGCGGACCATACGTCGGTTAGGAGGGGGCTAGAGACAAGGTCTGAGGTTAATGATAATTTTCGGATGAGCAGCTCTTAGTAGTGAAGACACAAGCTCGTTCCATGGTTTGCCGACTATGTGAATTACTTAGTGGCCAAGGTTATCCCTCCCGATTTTAGCTATCAGCGGAAGAAGAGGTTCTTTTCACATTTGAAATGCTACTACTGGGAAGAACCTATCCTATACAAGCATTGTGCAGATCAAGTGATAAGGCAATGTGTATTGAAAGATGAAATGGGTAGTATTCTGAATCACTATCACACCTTATCATGTGGGGGACACTTTGGAGGCCAGAAGACAACGTCAAAGCTACTTCAATTAGGTTTATACTGGCCTAGCTTGTTCAAGGATGCTCACCGGTTTGTATCTACCTGCGATAAGTGCCAAAGGATGGGCACCATTTCCAAAAAGGATGAACCACCCATGCACACAATTCTAGAGGTTAAGCTATTTGATTTGTGGGGGATGGACTTTATGGGTCCATTCCTCTCTTCATTCAGTAACTTGTATATTCTCCTTGAAGTGGACTACGTCTCCAAATGGGTAGAAGCAATACCGACACACACTAATGATGCCAAAGTGGTAGCGGGTTCTTCTGACCACGTATTTGCGGTTCGGCACTCCGAGCATTGATTACCGGTGTGGTACTCATTTTTTGCAACGAGCTTCGCTGATAAGGTCTTACAATATGGTGTGCGACATCGCACTTCACTGCTACCACCCGGAAGTAGGCAAATGGAGCGGGCGAGGTGTCAAATCGGAGATAAAGTCCATTAAATTGATCAATAATTCAAGGAAAGACTGGTCAAAGAAGATTGATGATGCACTTTGGGAATACAAGACAACATTTAAAACCCCATTAGGTATGTCGCCATTCCGACTAGTCTATGGGAAAGCATGCCATTTGCCAATGGAATTGGAACATAGAGCATACTAGGCAACTAGGCTCTTTGAACATGTGAGTAAGTAAGGGTAAAGCGGAGAGAAGTGGATTCACAACTTAGTGAATTAGACGAATTCGAGAGCTGAGACATGAGGAAGTAACTCAAATACATAAGGGAAAAGACGAAAGCTTGGCATGAAAAACATATTGTAAGGAAAGAGTTTGAGTCGGATCGGCAATTCTTGTTGTTCAATTATAGGCTAAAACTCTTCCCTGGCAAGTTAAAGTCAAAATGGTCAAGTCCATTCACAGTGGTTCAATAATTTCCTTATGGAGGAGTTGAGATCATGCATCTAGAGAAGGGACAGTTCAAAGTCAATGCCCAGAGATTGAAATTGTATTTTAGAGGAGAATTCCATACAGGAAGACAAGACACCATTCTAAACACACTTGGGGCAGGACAGTAAGTCTGTGGAAGGTCACCAGCAGTCTGTGGAAGGACAATAGTCCCTCATCAGCACTCTTTCTTTTCTCTCTTTCATCTACTGTCCCAACTTAAAGCGCACTGTGCATTCTTCTCTCGTTGTTTCCAAGCTTGTTGATTAATGCATCCAACTTTGCTTCTATGTCAATCATTAGATTAAGCTCAATTACACCACTCCCCTTCAGTCTGTTGCTGCTCCTTGAAGCTTCAAATAGAGCCTTGTAGTTACAGTTGGCAAGGTCTTCAATCAGCTACCTTGCCTCCTTAGCACTTTTTCTTTTGAAAGCCCCACATCAGGCTGCATCAATTATACCCTTTAAGGCATAATTCATGGAATGGTAGAAAATGTCCATCTGAGTTGTTAGATCTATTCCATGCATAGGGCATCTATTTAGTAGTCTCTTGTATCTCTCCCATGCATTGTAGAGACTTTCATCATCCCCTTGTTTGAAGACTATGATTTCTCTTCTTCTTTCAGAAGTCGAGGTTGGGGGAAAAATCTGCTCATATAGGCCTCCACCAACTCTTCCCAATTTGTCACTGATCCAACAATCAGTGACTCAAACCAAGTTCTGCCACATCTCTCAATGAAAAGGGAAAGAGTTGCAGCCTGATCACTTCTGTTCTCACCCCATTTAAGTTGATTGTATTGGCCATCCTCATTAATCTTCCTGTATGCTCATTGGGGTCTTTAGTAGGATGACCAGTAAACTAGTGTTGTTGTACCATAGTGATAAAGGCTAGCTTAAGTTCAAAATTATTGGCTTCTATGGCAGGTTGTCTCACAGCAGAATATTCATCTTGAATAACAGGCCTCCAAAAGTCTTCCATAGTCATTTGCCTTTGAGGTCTTTCTGTTTCTTCTTCTTCTGGAATAGGTTGTAGTCTTTCTCTTTGATTTGCCATACTTTTAGATTTAGCACTTGAACTCTTCCTTAGATTCCTCAATGTTCTCTCAATTTCTTTATCCAAAGGCAATAGATCTGCTTCTAGTTTTCTATGCATTTACTATCTTCCTGAAATAGAAACACACTGAGATCAAATGAAATATGTGGGAAACAGCTATGATAGTTTTAGCTCATAAAATATTTTTAGTAGCTTATTAAGCTACTACAGTTAAAAACTATTTTTGTGTATTTTTTTTCATTTATCTATGATAAAATAAAGAAAAATGTCCAAATTAGAAATTCTCTCTTTGGTTAGAATATTGATCTTTAAATTCATCAATCTTTCTTAGGCAACGAAGACAAAAACTTGTTAAGACCAAAATATATATATCAACTAAATCTTCAACACAACTTCCAGAGCTTATTCGATCCCTGACAACGGCACCAAAAACTTATTAGCTGGTTTATGTATAGACCAAATCATATATACCAATTTATGACAGTACCCACAAAGGACTACCAAAGACTAACTAAAGTCCCCGACAATGGCGAAAAAAACTTGTTAACTAAATTATGATGAAAATATGTGTTTGTCCTTTTTGTAAAATGTATTCATTAAAATTTGTGTTTAGTCTTAATCAACTACTTGAGTGCCGCAATTAGGTACAAGTAATAAAAATAGAATTTTATGTCAGTATCGTTCCACAGTTGATGATAAATCAAAGACTAACTACCTGACTACTGAAGATCATTACTATTTCGACTCCCCTTTGTTAAGAGGTGGGGACTAATAAAATAATACTAAAATAATTTCCGCAATATACATAAAAGAATATTTAATAAAAATTGGATTTGAGATTTCAGGTGAGACAACTTCTTGGGACTTAGACGATGAATAATAATCGATTTACGCACCATTTAATTCATGCTTCGACCACCGTAAGTTGGAAAGCTAAATTTGTCAAAGATGCATTGTAGTATAATTAGGATTTCTCCCTTAACCATACTTTTCATTGATTAGAGGTTCATGTTCATTTTTTATTCATGGATCTAATCAGTTACTTGTAAGATATAACTCTCTTTCTAAGATCTAGGTATTTTTCCTTTTTAGTAATTCACTTCTGATTCATGCCACAGTAGGTGTTTCAGAATCAACAAAATTTATATCCTAAAAGTCCCTAACGTAAGTAGCAAACTCTTTAGCAGTATAGTGGCTAGAGATTCGAACTCGGGGATGGGTTTTCTTTGTACAAATGATGATTTGCGAGTGGAGTTCAAAATAATTTAATTTACACTTTGGATTTAAGGAATTTATAAGCAGTGAGAGAATTGGTTGTTTCTTGGTGAAAATAAAATAAGAAAAAAAATGTAAAATAGAACCCTTAAGTAGCCGGAATCTTTGGGCTTGAGGATCCTAAGGGCAGCGATGGTATCGGGGTCATTTCCTCGCGTTGGGGAGGATGACCCCATAGTCATCTCCCGAGCAGGATCTTCATTAACTATAAAACATAACCCCGAAAATAATTATCCTTTTGAAAAATGTTCGCCTAAGCAACGATGGTCATAGGCAGTGAAAAATAAGTCTCCTTGACTCACCTTCCAATGGCTCATAGAGGGTAACTAATGAATCTCAGTGGATCTAGCAATAAGCATCCACTGAACTCTAAAAGTTTACCAAATAATAGTCATTCAAGGGGATTCGAAGGGATAAAAACCTAAAGTTATAAATGGAACACAAAACTTCTAGGTAATTTTTGCTTGAAGAGCAGAACCCTCATTATAAGATCACATACCCAACAACCTTCCACTTTAAGGAGGAAAGGGGGTTTTAGCAGCTCATCCTCCAGGTTGTCATCTCGGAGGTGTTTGGCTGCTGTAAAGTGGAAGAAAATGAAAGAAGAATGGAGAAAGTGAAAAGGTGGAAAGCTTAAAAACTCACGCCAAGAAAACTTTGCTTGCTGAGAAGTGATTCACTTGTGCAGAGGCTTATTTGAGGCTTATATCTTGCTGGAAACGAGGAAGTACAAAACAAACCAAAACCAAAAGCTATTACAAGGGATAAAATAGGAAGAAACAAAAAATTGTAGCAAGAAGGTCAAAAAGCAACATGGCGCAGGAAAGTGAACAATGGCAAAATGGTGAACAGTGGCTGCATGATAAACAGTGGCCAGGGAGCAAATTTCACAACCCTGCAAAATGTTTGTTGTGCTCCATTTTCTTTGTATTTTCTGCTCTTCTTTCCTTCTAGTCTCTGATATGCAATGCTGAGTTTGACTCGAATTCTTCGTGTTTGGATCGACTCAACAATTTCGGCATAAATAGCTTGCAAAAACTACAAAATTAGCCATAAAAAACGATCAGTAGAAAAGCAAGGACCTTAATGTGCAAATCGAGTTAATTATGCTGATTAGTAGACAAAAAGTACTCAAAACCTGCAATAAACAAGGCTCAAAATAGCACTTTTTGAGCAGTAATCAACTTCCAAATCTTAGGACTGAAGAATTCTTACCCCTATAGACAGGATATTGCAAGCTTTCTCCAATTAGATTGAGACCTCATCCTTTATTTCTAATGAAAATTTCCATCTCCTTGATTAGATCTTTGCTAACACGGGATCAAAATCATTTCATCAGAAAGAAGAGAAACCTCCGAGCGATTAAACTGATACTTCATCCAACTATCCTTAAACCATGAGTAAGTTAGTGATCTATCTGAGTAATCTTTCATTGTTCATTAGTTCCAAAGTATTAGTCTACCATACCCATAAAGAATTGCTACATGCCCTTAAAGTTTATCTACGTATTGTCACGCGAGGGGCCTTACGGAAATCGAGCAAGATCTGGTCTTTGTTTGAATTTACCACAGTACTAGTAGTTGGAACGATTAAATTTAAGTATAATACCCGATCAAATAAGTGAGAATTTAACTAGGTTTTCTTCCACTGTACAAAAAAATAACAATCACCTGACCCATTCGGAGACTCGAAGCCTTTCAAAGGCGGTTTTCCGCATATATCGGTGACTAAGCGTCGAGAAAATTTACTAAAATTGTAAAAGAACTGAAATAAATGAACTCTATAAATTCTTCCAACATCCATTGAAATCATAACAGTAATGAGAAAGATGATTTTATAATAAATACCATCTCGAAGTTGCACTTCAGTTCATTACCCAAATCCAGAAATTAGAAAGAAAACTAACTAAAAACTACGCTCAAACAAAATCTACTAAAATGGAAATACAAGATAAAAATAAAAATAAAATAATATCTGAGAGTCTTATTTCTACCCTAGTTGCAAAAGGGTGTACCGCAGTGCCTTAGATGTCTGCCTGTTTTCAATGTTGGGCAGCACTTGGCTGCGTCATGAATCCCCAAATACGGACCGGTGGTCACTACGTCACATTGTGAAAATTATGTCGCGATAGAGTGTTTATTCTTTGTCGCTGGCTTATGTCGTAGCATGCGGTTTGTCAGCTCTGGGTTCTTTGAGCTTTTTTCTTGGATTCTATCGCGGCGGACCTTGACATTGTCTGCTTGAGTTTCTTGGGTTCTTCAGCAACTTTGTCACCATAGAGGTTTCTTTTTATCGCGACTGACTTTCCTTTTCTTGTCCTTGACTCTAGTTGAATTGTTGTTGCGACATAAAATCCTTATTAATGACCAGACATAGGTAAATAATCTCAATTCTATTTCAATTTAATCATTGACATAATTTTCTATCAGATAAAAATTCTATCACTCTACAACTTTTATCGTCCCGACAAAAAACTTCTTTGTCAAGATAGAGATTTTGCCTTAAGTTCTTATGTCACAACATAAAATTCTTTGTCGCAACACTCTTCTTATATTGCTTCTCAACTTCTTATCGCGATAGGGATTTCTTTGTCGCGACAGAGTTCATCTCAACCTCATGTTTTGTTTGTCGCGACAAAATTCCTTCCTTGAGCTAATCCCATGCTGAAAACTTTGTCGCAACATAAGACACTTGTCGCAGCCGACTTGTGTTTATAACCTACCATTTTCTGTCGCGACAAAGTTGTCTTTTGTCACGACAGAATTCATATGCTAATCTTCATTCTTTTATGTTACGACAGAGTAAGGATTGTCACGACAAAGTTCCTCTGTCATTTGCCTTGATCAGTGTCGCCAGTAAAGTGTGTCTGACCAAACTCCTTCACACACTCTTCTAAACAGTAATAGAGTGATAGATAAACTCTTTGTCATGATAAAAAGTTCTATTTCCTCATGATTTCAACCTGGACTACGACATATTTTTGTTGTTTCAAAATTTTGTCTCATTTTAAAGCTATGTCGCGAATGAGAGATCTTGCATTGCCCCACTTTTTTCTTCTTTCTTCTTGAAAATTATCCATTTTTCAATAAAAACCTACAAAGCACAAATTTGGTGAATTTTCCATAAATTAACATTAAAAATATATATCAACTACTAAAAATATGCAAGAAAAATTGATTAAAAATATGAGTTTAGGACTCATCAATATGTAATGCAAAATGCCTCTGCATGTTCTCTCATGTTACATGTATAATGAACACTACATAGAACAATTTATAGCAGTACTTTATCTGACACAAATGGATGAGTATATGGCTTATTTAATTACATCTATTCATACTAATATATATAACATCAATATATCAACATGTTTGCTTACATTCAGCATGTTATAAAATTTCTATAATAACACACAAAAATAGTCCACAAACTAGCCATTCGACCATAAATTCGACCATACACGTATGGAAATAATCTATACTCAGTCTAGAAATTTCAGCTTTTGTTTTATTTATTTATTATAATTATTTTTTTAACAAATTTCAAGTTAAATTATGGCTATAATTTTAGCCATGAAGCGATCCTCAAGCTTCGGCCTTTTATCAGAAAAAAAATCCGCGTCGAAATCTCATTCCGTGGGATGGGTTTAACTGTTTGACCATTATGACATAGTTCTGGAAGGGTGTGTGGGAAGCCACTATATTTGACTTTATTCGTAGATCGTCGTGGCGACTTTAATTCTCGGACTAATGACTTCCGACAGTCGGAACACCGGGAATCGAAGCCCTCTTCTTTTCTTTTTTTTCCTTTCTCCTCCATTCACGGATCTTCCTCCTTTTCTTTCCTTTCTTCCTTTTCTTTTCTTTTTCTCCTTTCTTTTCTTTTTCTCCTTTCCTTTCTTTTTTCTCCTTCTTTTCTTTTCTTTTCCTTTTTCTCCTTTTCCCCTCTCCTCCACAAAATTGATTTTTCTTTGGTGTGATCAAAGTGAGAGGAAGTTTCCTCTCATTTTCCTATTCCTCTCATATGACACAGTATCTGTATGGATTCATTTATCATACTTATAGCTGTTAAATGGACACATGCACTAAGTGGCAAATGTCACACCACATGATTCTCATGCCATGTACCCTTCTCTAAGCTTTCCATGTGGCTTCCACATGGTCATGTCATGTGGCACCATTCCATGTGTGAAATTCATGAAATTCGGATTGTCTCGGAATCCAACGAAATTCGACTAGGTAACTAGATTTCGTAAAGAGGCGATTTCGGCAGACAGTCAGTTTAGTCATCAGATATCTATAGAATTTAGGTTTTTCAACTATACTACAACAACAAGTACTATTTTTCCATTTTTCAGAAAAATTGCATTTTTCCCGGGTTTTACAAATCCGATTCAAGAGAGACCAAAAAAGGATGTCTTTTGTATTTGTTTATTTTATTAACGGGAATTGAGATTTAAAATAAAATTTTGATTTCAATCATGGAATTTTGCTTCTTATTGAATCATGGAATCCAAGTCTATGCAATTATTTTATTCATGCAATTTTGTTTTATTGACATGAATAATATGGTTGTCAGATTTCAATCATGTTTTCTTTTTATCATTTCTTTATTTGATTGACGCTAATGCCAACCACAAAAATAGATATGATAGGATTCCTAAATCCATTTATTATATTGTCGTTCTAGGAAGATGAGTTTTCTTTTTTTTTTTTTTTTTTTTTTGGGAAAACTAAACGATGATAGATTTATTTTTAATAATTATTCCTTTGTTCCATTCATTCATGGGAGGTTTCTAGGAAAGAAATATAATGAAATATTCATCGATTTTATTTATTAATCTCCTTTTTTTTTTTAGATTATTCATGGAGATATTTTTTTAAGACAAATTTTATGTTTTTACCCAACTTTTACTTTACTATCCCCAAGGTTTTAAATATTGGTTTCGATATATATATCGGTACTTGAATTTTATGAATATATCATAGATATATCGGTGGATATTTTTACATAAATATCATAAAACAAAATTTGTATAAAATTTATTAAAATACTCTAAAAAGTTTAAAATATTTTTCTTTTCTCAAAAGCACATTAAAATTGATCAAAGAATACTTATCTTTTGAAAAATTATCATCGAATTACAATAATTATAATATTAAAATTTAAAAATATATTATTGAAATTTAGCCATTAAAAATAAATTACTATTGTAATTAGTTTTTATTTAAAAAAGTCAGATAATGTTATCTTTTAAAAAATTATCATGAAAAAAAAATATAATATTAAAATTTTAAATATATATTATTTAGATTTATCTATTAAAGTGTGGTATTATTATTATTATATTTGTTATTGTTTATAATTAAAAATATATTAATACTTTATCTTATCAATTATAGTAATTTATAAAATATTATAATTTTACTTAATATTTATTTTTTGAAGATTTCAAAAGATGAATATGAAAACAATAAAAATGATGTAATGTGATAAAATTATCGGTAATATATTATTTGAATGGCATATAATATCAAAAGCAAATGTAGCTTGGTGGAAAGGGGCTAGTTTCTCCACAGTTTTGGTCTGGGGTTTCAATCCTCGTAACAAAAAATTTCATAATTCACCATTGGCCAATCGAAAATATTGGAAAAATCGTCGTTAAAATCGATAATTTATCGATAAAAGCTCAAAATGTCGATTGACCAATTATCGGTCAATGTTATCGTATCCAAAGTTACCGGTACTTAATATATTGGCAAAATAGTTGACTCTCTCTCTTTATTTTTAGCGTGACTATAAAATTTGTTTTTGGAACAAAATTTAATTTTTAACCCAATTTTGCAATATTTTTATTATTTCCTTTTCACAAAATTCTCTTAACAAATTATGTTTATGCTATTTATGATTATTTATAGCATAATATTTGGAATAAATTTATTAGCATTATTGCACTTGGGTGAAAATTGAGAAATATTGAATGCTTGTGGACTTGCCTCTCATAAGTCTAAGCATGTCGAAATTTTTTTGGAATTGATGTTGTAATTGTAACTTATCCCGTCTTGCGCATCAATTTTACTAAGATCCGTAAGGATAGTGAAGTTGTCCTATTGATGACTTTATTATTTGGTAGGATGCTTAGTTTGGTGAAGAGGTTTCACTAAGTGTCATAAATACACTTCATTTTTACTACCTGTCGATGAAAAATTGGCCTTGAATGATTGTGATGGCTAGTAAGCGCTCTTATGTGGCCTTGAAAACTCGGGGTCTAGTTGACGAGTCATCCCATGGAATTCACAGTAGTTCCCACGGGTAACGATACCACACTATTATGTCCCATTTATCTGGATCCATATTTTCACAAAAATCGGGCAGAGTCTCCTTCGTTCGGGGAGCTCTACCCAATATATAACCTGTATAACAGTATATCCTGTTGAATTTATGCTCCAGAAGCAATCTAGACCGTTGATCAAGAGCCTTAATTAATAATGGGCCATAGGATCCTGACTAGCTCATTAGATGACGAGCCCATTTGCTTGATTATTAAGATACAAGATGGGTACATTTTATTGGGCCCCGAGGTGTTATAAAGCCCAGGTGTTATAAAACCTAATGGGGTTAGGGTTAGCGATCCTATAAATACCTTTGCTTCTAGCCTCCCGAGAGAAAAAGAAAGTTTTATTAGCTCCGGGTTTATGAAAACACCTTGAGAGAAAGCAGCGAGGTTTAGTACATTTCAGATCTAGTTTCTTTTGTGATCGAGTGCAGCCCACCACCTTGAGGATACGTCACGTGAGAATAACTGGAAAAGGTCTATGGTTGAAAGAGTTTTGCACTACTACGGGTTTAGTAATGGGTGATGAAATATATCTATCATACATTGTATTTAAGCGTGCGATTCGGCTTCCATTTGTGTGATTCCTTCAATTGGTATGGAGAGCTTTGTTGAATCGATTGTGTGATGGGTGAATCCCATAATTTATTTCTCATGTATATGATGTACATTAAATATATGGCACCTAGGATTCTATTATTTATGTTATTTATAATTTTTGTATTATGAATGAATGATTTGGTTTGGCTTATGTAATCCATGATAGTTTTGCTTGTATTTTTTTGGGGATGTAACAAGGAGGCTAATCACTTAAGATTAGGTTTCCTCCTTGATTTATTTATTTTTCAAATTTTTTTTATATGTGAATTCGGTTATTATAAAAAAAAAAAATGTAAAAAAAGCGGCTAACGTTGTCGAAGTGTTTGATTTTTGGTAGTGTGGTTTCTCACAATAGGCATTGCCGTGACATCCAGAGTTTTGTGGCTGGCGGTCGTGACGGATTTGGTGCTCGGATTCAATAGGGGACCAGAGTTAGGGTTTGTGTTTTTGGGCCCCGAAAACTAAAGCCAATTCTAGCAGCTTTACACCCCATGGACTTACAAGACTTGAAGAAAAGAAGATGTACATGCTAGATATCAAGTTGGGCTTCTTGGCCCTATTGGGCTTGTAATTTTCTTTTCTAGGAAACCATGGATTATGACCTATTAATTATTCTATATTTATAATTGTTTTAGAGTATATGGATATAACATGTGATATGCGAAACACTTGTGCCATTTAGAGCCTAGGTGATGCCATATAATTGCATCTGTTTATTTTATACATGTGCATAATAATATTTGTTTTGTCTAGATAATATTATTATGGAAAACCTAATTAATTTATAATAAAAATATTAGTAATTGAAGGTTAAAAATTAATTTAATTAATTTGAAACCTGCGAATATTAAGGGTCCAATAATAAAATGGTTATGTGATACCCCCAGCCTGGATAAGCGCCAGCCGGATTTTATTGGATTGGATCTAAAAATAATTTCAAATTTTTAAATGAATTGTGCATTGGCAGTCGACAACACTTAGTTATTAAAGATAATTTTGAAATTAAAATTAATGGATTATTACATTCAATTTTAATAATATTAATAACCCTCCCAAAACGAGGCTCTGTCAATGTTGTTAAAAGCCCAGAATATTGAAAGCGATGGTACCCTTGATGGAGTGGAGTAAATTATAATAAATAAATTTATTATAAGAACGGTTATTTATAATAAATAGAATTTTATTAAGAAGCAGGTTATTTATAATAAATATAATTTATTATATAACGGTTATTTATAATAAAATATAATTTATTAGTGGGTAGAATTATAATGTTATTATAAGAACGGTTATTTATAATAAAACTCTCTTATTATATGAGCGATTATTCGAATTACACGTTTATAACGGTTTGAGCGATGTATTCTTGGCCCTCACCATGTTTAGAAGTTTAGTTTATTACAAATGTCTTGCTTGGCAGTAAGTATTTGTAATGGAAACTAATTATTGTTGCAAATAAACATTAATAATAAGTAGTTTAAGGGATCTACATATTTGTATGTTTGTTTACGTGTGGATTAAGATGTTAATATATGTGTTTTTTTTAAATTTCAGAAATGACATCATTTAATCCTCTAGCTACAATTTTGAGTCAAAAACCATTGGATGGAAATAACTACGACCTATGGAAGAGCCAATCTTTTCATTGTCGCTTGATTTTGAGAGGAATGAATTAAATTATAACTGACTCGAAACTCTAGGAGCCACTTTGCTAATGCTTAGGAGGAAACTAAGAAGCAATTTGCGCATTGGCAACAAATAAGACTCACAGAGATTCTTTTGCCGGGCCAAGGCAATCATAAAGCAAATTAATGATCTGGAGAGTGTATTAGAAATAATTCGCACTCTAGATGATGTTTGCTAAAAGTAGCAAGATAAGGACAAGTGTCATGGAAGGGCACTAATGAACACTCGTATAACTGGAGAAATGCGACCATTGTCTAAAAATGATAAGCACATCGCACGGAGGTGATGGCTGTCGGATCAAGAGATGAAGATTGACTTGATCCTAGAATCTCACCCAATAGTTTACTGTCTAATTGAATTATAATGAGTGAACAAACCTGCTTACCTCACTGAACTTATGCACCCAGCTCGAGAGGCCGAAAGGTCTCGTGAAGCAAGGAAGGCTGTCATGGTTGGTAAAAGTTCTTCAAACTGAAGGAAAATCTAAGGAAGGGAAAGCAAGAATTGAAAAGTAGAAGAGGTATATCCATTTTTTCAAACCAACCTAATGAAGAAGCCGAAAGGCAAGTGCTTCAAGTGCTGATTTAAAGGTCACCGAAGAAGGATCGCCAAAACTAGGTATGGGTAGTATAAATGTTGTCGAGGTTGCTTAGTGGAGAATTATAATGATAAATGGATCATCGATTCGTAAAGAGCCACTAACCATGCTTGTTACCTTTGGCAAAGGGTTCAAACAAAGTGCTCACGCAAAGGACAAAGAAGCTTGAAGTTGGGAAATGCGGAATATGTCTCCCCAGAATGGCGTGAGGGAATAAAGGGAGTTATGTTTTAATAATAAGACTTTATGTTTATCAAATCGCTTATTTGTTCTGATTTTAAGAGGAATTTGGTTTCAAGTAGTTGTTTAGTTGAACATGGTTTAACAAAGGCAACTAATTCCTCGCTCAAGAGTAATAACGCTTTATTCGTTCTGGACATTGATAAATGGTTTATATTTTTTTAACTCCTATGTCCTATAGTATTAATGCTAATAAAATACTCGATGACGGCAATTTCCTTTATCTAAGAAATGAATGTTTCAAATGAAACCTATATGTGGCATTTACGATTGGGTCATATTAATTTAGTAGAATTCATGGCTTTGGTTAAAAGTGGAATTTTAAATTCCTTGATCTTGGAACCTATACCAAGATGTAACTATGTTTGTGAAGGTAAAATGATAAAGAGGCCCTTCAAGGCCAAAGGGAAATCGTGTCACCATACAACTGAATTGGTACAATAATTTCCGATGTAAGGACCAATGATGCCTAAGCCCTGAGGCAAGTGAGTATTTCATCAGCATTTATTGATGACTACCAAGATATGGTTATGTTTACCCACGCGCCATAAGTCCGAAGCTTTTGATAAATTTCGGTATATGCGCTTCAGGCGTAGTGCCAACCGGGGTGTCCACGCCAGCCGGCCCAACTGAGGCTGCGGGAATACTTGTCCGAGAGTTCATGTCTTACTTGGCTCAAGAGGGATAATATCTCAATTATCATCTCGGAATGCTCAAAGAAATGGAGTCTCCGGAAGGAGAAATAGAACCCTTTAGATATGGTGAGGTCGATGCCTAATTATTCATCATTACTCAATCAGCCGAGGATATGCCTTAGAAACAAATTCCTGCATACATACTAAATTTAGTTCCATCTAAACTGCTTCCCAAAGACACCCATAGAATTACGGAAAGGGCGTAAGCCCACTTGAACCATAGGATTTGGGGTGCTCCAAAGACACGTCTTGGCATTAAACAACAAAGTTAGTCTCAACGTAGTTGTGTGTTTATCAGTTACCCTTAAGGGAACTGAGGTGGAATATTCATAATCCAAAGGAAAAGAAGGTGATAGTGAGCACTCATGCCACTTTCTTATAAGGAGGATTATATGAACAATTTTAAAAACTAAGAGCAAAGTGGGTTTTGAAGAGCTTGACTAGCCTCGAGATCCACCACAAACTCCTATTTTTCCACCACCCCTGCTTCCTATTGATGTTCAAAGAGGGGGAAAATGTTCTGATATGAACAAACAGAAACAAAACAGACCAAATTCAAGAAACTCATGAACAAGAACATGATTTAAGAGATTGGTAATCCACCGAATCGCAAACTGGATCCTTCAGACATCGCACAACAACCAATGCAAAGAACAAACTCGTAGTGGAGACTGATACGTAAACCCGCAAGGTATGCCTGGTTAGAGAGACTTATCAAGTCGCTTTTGGATAATCCTGATGACGACCCAACACATACGGAAGAGGAATGAGGATGTTGACGTGGCAAGAGTGAAAAGGCAATGAACCCGAGATGGAATCTATGGGTTCTAACCTCGCTTGGTCTCTTATAGAAGCAATTCCAAAGGTAAAACCACTGGTGGTGGGATCATACAAGAGAGAAAGAGAGACTGATGGGAAGGTTGAACCAAAGTTAGATTGTGGCAAAGGTTATGCACCTTTAAAAAGAGGGTATAGATTATGATGAAACTTTTTCGCCAAGAGCCATGCTTAAATCGGCCCGTATTCTCTTAGTTGTAGCAAGAAAATTTCGACATGATTTGGCAATGGATGTCAAAACAAATTTTTCTAAATGGAGAGCTGGAAGAAGATATCTATATGCAAAGAACCGGAAGGGTTCAGCCCAGTCAAGAACACATGGCTCAGAAGTTGCATGTCTATTTACGGGCTTTCAAGCAAGATTCGTAGCCATGAACATCAGGTTAACAGTTATCAAATTATATGGATTTGAGAAAAGTCCCGATGAACCATGTGTGTATAAGAAAATTCAGTAAGTAGGGTAGTCTTTTGGTACTTTACGTAGATGATATTCTAATTGGAATAAATGCAGAAAGTGTTATCGCACTAAAGGGTTACCTGAAACAAATTTGATATGAAGGACTGGGTGAAGCTAACTATATTCTAGGAATCAAACTTTTACGAGACCGAAATATGTTATTATCCAGCTTCCAGTGCATTGATAAAAGGAGCACTGTGTTTGGCATGGAAAATTCCAAAAGGACTTCTACCCTTCTGATATGAATTCATCTTTCTATGAGTAATCACCAAAAACTCTCAAGAGAAAGAACTCAGAGTAAACCCATGCTTCTATCAGTTGGTAGTCCCATGGCGCTATGCTATGTACCAGGCCAGATATCTGCTATGCAGGGAGAGTGCCGGTACCAATCAGATCCCGGAGTAGAACACTGGACAGCAGTGAAACATATACTCAAGTATTTAAAGAGAACGAGGGATTATATGTTGGTGTATTCCAGTAAATCAAGTAAATCAACATCAGGATATGTGTTTACCCTAAATGGGGGAGCCATTTGTTGGAGGAGCGTTAAACAAGACTTAGGTTAGTTTCACTCCACGATCAAGTCAATATGTGGTCGCATCCGGCCGCAAAGGAAGCCGTATGGCTTAAGAAATTCCTTTGATCTTCATGTGATACCGCGTGATCGCCCATTACCCCTTTAATGCGTGATAACAAAGTGGTGGGCCAGAGCACGTGCCCAAAGAACCAAGGTCTCACAAAGCGTAAACACATATTAAGAAAGTACCACTTGATCCGTGATTTCATTGATGTGAGGAGATACAAGGTTATTAAAATAGAATTTGAGAGGTCTTAGTGTATCTTTTACGTGTTTCCTTCCCTAACTAGTTTAGAATATGTAATTCAAAATCTAAGAGGTCCACATTTTAGAGTGAGTGGAGTTGGTTACATTTCAGGCTCAGAGCAAGACAAGTTGTAATTCATTTTCTCATATAATAAAATGAAGTTTTTTTGCACATTATATTTACGATAAGGTCCGACACTACGAGTATATGATCATATGGATACGCCCATTGAAGACATGATCACAAAAAGTTCTCATACTAATGAATTGTCTCACACTTATTAAATAAAGTCAAGCACTTATTTAGACCGCACATTTTATGAAATGATCGGGCCTTGGTTATTATAAAATATTGGAATGAATTATGGTCATTCTGAGAGGATCGGGAAGGGATTTAATCAAGGATAAATTTCGTAGGAATTAAATCGCGATATTACATATGGCTTTCCTTAATCCTGAGTATATTATAAATAGATAATTGCCATTATGGTTCTTTGAGTTATCAATAAGTGAGGCCTATTTTAAAACCAACAATATCTTCGATAATTGGGGATTATGGTATTTTTGATTATCATATATATGAAATATATAAATGAATTGTATGAAATATCCTCTGACATGTTTCTGACTGATATTGGAAAGTCACTGCCAAGTGTATGGATCCGTTAGAGAACCGATAAGTCAGAATAAAATAATTAGTTGATTTATTAAAAAATCATCAATTAATTATTGATATTTTACAAAGGAAAATACATTTAATATAAAACATTATTAATTTTGAATTCACATCTGGTTTTTGTATGGAGAAATTCCTATTAAGATTACGGTCCCATCCCGGCTAAGTGAGATTGTCGGATTTATGCTCCGTATAATCTAGACCGGCTGATCGTAGCCTTAATTAATAATGGGCCATGATCCCCAAGCTAACTCCACATGACGTGTTCTCATTTTAACCGATTATTAAGATACAAGACTGAGCCTTGATTTTATCGCCCAAGGCGTTATAAAGTTCCCAAGGTGTTATAAACCCTAATGGGGTTAAAGGCGCCTATAAATACACTCGCCTCTAGCCTCCAAAAGAGAAGTTTTATTAGCCTCCGTGTTTAAGTGAAAACACTCTCGAGAGAGAAATGTAAACCCGAAAAGGTTTCTGTGAAAGTGTTTTTCATATCTAGTTCTTTTGTGATCAGGTGCGCCCACACGCAGATCTGTCACGTAGAGAATAGTTTGAAGGTCCTGTGGATTCTAGAAGAGATTTTCTCTCAGATCAGCCACAGCAGAACGCCACAAAGGTGCCATATCAAAATGCATCAGGATTTGGTCCAGCAAAGCTCCCTGTCTGTCGTGGATCTCTTCTCATCCATGACCCATCCAAGGCCTTAATAGAAGTAGTAATGACCACACAGGGTCCCATCTGTCCATATCCACAATATACAACTATATCACAATAGTCCATAAGAGTTTATTACAACACTCTTATGCAAAACATATATTAAAAATAGCTTGTTCTAACATGGTTTACAAAATTTTTTATCAAAGCCACATCCTGGCTTCCTTCAAAATCACGACCTCAAAGGAACGTCGTCCTCCGGTGTAGACCCTACACCTGAAAGGGGGTTTCACGATGGGGTGAGCAATGTCCAATAGAGAATAATTCCTACAAAGGGCTACTCCTCACCTAAGTGCACATGCAATGCCATTTCACACATTCAAGTAAAAACAGACACATTCCTACTCAAATGTCTATATGCCATGGATGAGAATGTGACTCACCTTGTCCCATCCTTCGAGTCCTCACCAACTCCCTCACACATGCATATGCCAAGTGTGAAAACCTTCATTTATGTTCCATCAATGACCATTTTTCCAAAACAAAAGCTTTTTGTTTTATAAATAAAAATCCATTGGACAGTCTCCGATATCAACTTGTTTTTACAAAGTTCGCTTATTTTTGCTCAGAGCGACTCGGGTCTCACCACGCTCTACACCTTCCACACTTTCATGACTTTCATGTGACACCCCAATTCCCAAGGGTCTTTTTTTTTTTTTTTTCCTTTCATTTCATTTTCAACACACCACATATTCAACATAATTTAGTCCTTTTACTACAAGGACTTTAGGAAACCCGGAAAACTTGCCAAAATATATTTATCATGAAATACGAGCCAAGTACAACTCTAAATTCAAAATTACGTGAAATGGTTCTTTTTCTACCCAAAATCTTACAATATACAAAACAAGGCATTTAGCTCCTTTTCTTCACAACTCGAGGTCATCATGGAGTTTCATCGTCTGAGCACCTCCAATATTCGAAATGGTTTTCCCAATAACTGGGATGAGAGTAAATGCCCAACATAGAAAATCTCCTACGAGGCTACTCCCACTCCTATGCACATGCAATGCCATGTTCACAATTTCACACACATTCAAGTAAACATATGCAAATTTCTACATGAATGTCCACATCCATTCCCCATGCCTCGAGTCCTCACCGACTCTCTCACACATGCATTTTTCCATGTATGAAAACTATTTCTAAAACAAAAGATTTTTGTTTTAGTTCTCATGAAGGTTCATTGAATAGACTCTGATAAAATGTTGGAACACCCTCCGATATTTTTTTTTCATTGGACAAACTTCGATACAACTATGGAAAACCCTCCGATATATTTTATTGGACAGACTCTGATAATCATGGTGGACAACCTTCCGAGAAAGACTGCTTGTTCAAAGCCATGTCGTGCACTCACACCCGATATAAGTGATGTCCCTATGCACGTGAAATGCAATGCTACTGCATGGTGTTTACTTGTTACATGCAAGCATATACCAACATTATTCTCACAAAAATCATGCAAACTGGATTTTTTTGTCTAGATTTTCGGCTCAGAAAAAAGCATGCAAAATGATCAATTTTCACACCAAAAACTGCATGTTATCAACCAAAAAAATGCACATGCAACCAAATTTTTTTTTGTTCAGATTTCTGCCTCAGAAAACAAAGATGCATAATGAGCATTTTTCACACAAAAAACTGCATGTTATCAATCAAGAAAATAGACATGCAAACTATAATTTTTTGTCCAGATTTCCGGTTCAGAAAACAACATTCATAATGAGTATTTTTCACTCCAAAAACTGCATGTTATCAACAAGGAAAAATGGACATGCAAACTGGATTTTTTTTGTCCAGATTTCCGGTTCAGAAAACAGCATGCATAATGAGCATTTTTCACACCAAAAGCTGCATGTTATTAACCAAGAAAATAGACATGCAAACAGGATTTTTTTTTTTTTGTCCAGATTTCTGTTTCAGAAAACAGCATGCATAATGAGCATTTTTCACACTAAAAACTACATGTTATCAACCAAGAAAATAGAAATGCAAATCGATTTTTTTTCCGCTTTCTAACCAGAAAACAAAGAAGACGCTGGTCGGAAAAACATTCAAAGAGGCTAACCTGTTCCAAAACTTAATTTTCTGGAACCAAACGAACCTAGAAACCCACACAATTTGTTCCAAACTGTTTTGAACTAGCCCTAATGTTAGGACAAAGCTCCATGGCCATTGAATTGCCCCTAGATAAAGGCATCCCAAGTAGGAGAAGAACCCTACCTCTTGAAGCGTAGGCAACTTCCTTCATTTTCTTCTATTTTCCTTTTCTTTATTTCTTTTTTTCTTCCTTTCTTCTCTTCAGATTTTCCACCGAATCCTCCCCAAACGGGTTTGGCTAAGTGTATAACACCACATGCAAACCACTTTGACACATGGCAAATCTATGCCATATGTTCTTCATGCCTTGCTAGCAACCACCACTAACCTCATGCATGAATTGAGGGCATGACACTTAGTCCACTCATGTGCCAAGTGTCCCCTCCTCTAGTGCCACATGGCACCAGGCCCTCATGCCAAATGTCACTCTGTGATTCGTCCATTTACCTAGAATTACGTGAAATTCTGACTATCTCAAAATTCTACGAACTTCTACTGAGTGCCTAGATTTTGCGAGACGAACTTAACGACATAATTCGCATCGTCATCCGAGGTCTAGAGAATTTTCTGGGTTTATCGTCTGTACTGTGACAATAACCTACTGTTTCGCATTATTTCGAGTTATCACATTCTCCCCTCCTTAAAAGAATTTCATCCCGAAATTCACACACATATACATACTAACACATGCATATGCAACAATCATCTAACATTTAATGACTAAAACCATGTACCTCCATCCTCAAAGAGGAAAGGATAATTGGAACGCATCGTGTCCTCACGTTCCCATGTTGCCTCCTCGAATTCTCGCATAAATACAACACCCTCACTAGCCTCGTCGCCTTGCGTCGGCAAAACCCACCCGCTATCCACACATGCACGTCCCTCCTCGAAGGTCCCATCTGCATCAATAACAAGCTCTCTTAGTTAGATCTGGAGTATACTTCCGAAACATGGAGACATGGAACACCTCGTGGACACCTAATAAGCTCGGAGGTAGCACCAACCGATACGCAACTGTGCCCACCCTCTCGAGTATCTCGAAGGGCTCGATATACCTCGGTGACAGCTTCCCCTACGTGCCGAACCTGACCACTCCTCTCTTTGGCATCACCTTCAAGAAGACGTGATCACCCACCTTAAACTCTAGAGGTCATCGCGCCTATCGGCGTAACTCTTCTGCCGGCTCTAAGTTATGAGAAAACGCTGCTGTATCAAACCCACCTTCTTCAAGGTGTCTCGAATCAGATTTGGACTAGTGATGAGGCTCTCTCCCACCTCTGTCCAACATATCAGTGATCGGCATAGCCTCCCATAGAGAGCCTTATAGGGCGCCATCTGTATACTCGCTTGATAACTCGTTGTTAGGCGACTCCACTAAGGGTAACAAGCCCTTAAAGAACCCTTATGATCTAGGACACATGCTCATAGCATATCCTCTAAAACCTGTATGGTCCTCTCCGACTGACCATCTATCTGTGGATGAAAAGCGGCGCTCACCATCAACTGCGTCCCCATCGCCTTCTGGAAGCTCTTCCAAAAGCGTGCCGTAAACCTGAGATCCCGGTCCGATACTATGGACACTGGTACTCCATGTAATCTGACAATCTCTCGCATGTATAGTTTGCAGAATTCCTCCAGAGTGAAGGTCATCCGCACGGCTAGAAAATGTGCCGACTTAGTGAGCCGGTCCACTATAACCCATACCGCATCATGTCTTTGCAGTGTCCGTGGTAAGTGGGTCACAAAGTCAATCGTGACATGCTCCCACTTCCACTCAGCTACCTCCAATGGCTAAAGTAGCCTTGTTATTCTTCGATGTCACTTTTTACCCGTCGACACATGAGACACTCGTCGTATCAAAGTTCCAATGTGTCGCTTCATCCCGTCCAAAGAATATCGCGATGAAGATCACTGCACATCTTTCGTACACTGGATGAGTCCAAAATCACGATTTTTAACCCATTTTTCTGAGCATATTATGAGGGCAAATGTCGATGACTATGATAAATGTGGATCTTTACTCAAATCTCATTTTGTAGGAAAATATAAAGCTAAAATTTCGGGGCCAGAACCGTAAGAGACCAAATTACAAGCAATCTGAAGTCGCAACCGAAAAACCTGGTCGCGACAGAGTTTAGTTGTCACCAGCTTCCAAGTCACGACATCGATTTCATGCTTTGAGGAAGAAATAGAAGTCCTAAACAAGTGAAGTCATGACTTGAAGAAGGAAGTTGAGACAAAGGAAATGTGGTCGGGACTCAAGGAAATATCTAAAAGAAGAAATCCATGTCGCGACACCACTTTGATGTCGCGATACCACAAGACCGAGGTTTGACATCACTCGATGTCACGACGTGATTCGCCAATGAAAGCCAAGAGATGTTCCTCGCAAGTAAAAGACGCCGCGAACTAGTTTTTAATGAAGGTTCCAATTGAGGTCAGAACATGCCATAGGGTCGCGACATGAAAACAAGAACTGAAGTCTTGACAATAAAACTGAAGTTGCGACCATTTAATGATCACAGCCGCAACGACGCCGCAAATCCATCGATTTAGGTCACACCAAGAAGAAATCTCAAGGCATGGTCAGTATGGTCGCGACATCACCTTGAGGTCGCGACTTGGAATAAAGGTGGGAAAGAGAAAAACTGGTTGCAACAAAGAACTGAGGTTGCGACCAGAAGAAAAGAAATGGGCAGCAAAAGAGGTCGCGACATCACCATAAGGTCTCGACAAACACCGAAACCTCGTGAAGGTCAAGATCAAAACAAACGTACTGAAGAAATCAAGGTCACAACATGAAGCCATTGTATAAACAGAAAGATGGTCGCAATCCCAAAAATCGCCAATAAGAACTCAGAAATTGGAAGAAGAGAAAGACAAAGAGGTCGCGACATGAACACTGAAGAAACACTGAACAAATGAGGTCGCGACTACAAACGATGTCGTGACCATTGATCAAAGCAATTACAAGAAAACTAGTTGCAGCAGAGACAATGAAGTGGCGACTAATCACGAGCAAGCAAGAGAAATCCATGTCGCGACATCAACTTGAGGTCGCGACATAGAACAGTGAGCTGGGCCTTTTCTTTGGAAATTCACCTGGAGCTTTTTGGGGATTCGGCCCAAATTCTTTTTACAGTATAAATAGACAGCATTAGAATAGTAGCAGCTTCCGTCTTCACTACCTAAAAGGAAAGGAGGAACTCTGTATAGTTTAGATTAGATTTTTATTTCTTTTCTTATTTTTTTATTTTTAGTTTATTTCTTTTCTCTCGATTTGAATCGAACTCGTGCAGTAGACAAGTAGAGCTGAATTTTATTTCTGTTATTTTCTTAGTATTACTGCCTGAAAATTTATGAATTTTAGACAAATTTCTGGAATTCGTTTATTCTCGCTTTATTGCCACATGTTGGTTGTATCAGTGATCGATACTCCATTCCTGTTCGCACGCAGATCCCATGCAGCCTCTCATTGGATTAATTACATTTAGTTACGTCTTTTCGTACAAATACGGAGAACTACTTTGGGTTCTAAGCATTTAATTAGTGTCATTTTCAATTGTTGTTCCCACAAGAGAATCGAATTCCGCTAAGAGAATGTATCTTGCTCGACATCCGTGATGCCCTCTCTCGAGGACACAAAGACCTGAGATTCCGAGAGCCGAATATTTTTTTGGGTATGCTAGACTACCATTGATCGATCCTGCTGAGCTCGAGATTCATTTGATAAATCCCCCATTCGCTCATAATTGAAGTTGGAGGTGTGTATTTAACAATATAAATAATCAGAGAGTTCACCTTAATCTATAGGTAAGTTTCTAACCCCGTGTTAGCTTAGATCTAATCAAGGGAAAGGACGAACCCATGACTGAAGGTCGAGCCACCACCAAGTGGTAGAAACTTGGGAAAATCCTAAGAAGGAAAAGCAAAAGATCCTTGTCAACAAGAAATGGGCAGGCGTGAAGTATCGAGAGAGAAAAAAGACCTTATCTCGTGAAGATAATTTGAAACACCGTATCGGGTTAGATTCGTCTTCGAGAAGAAAGGATATCTAACCAGTGAATATGGAGAAATCCAATTCCAACAATTAGGAAATCTTGGACAAATCCCGATCCATACATAGAACAGAGCAATGTACTTTAGTGCTGGAATTGACTGTTTCATTGTATTTCATTAATAGTTTTCGTTTCTCACAAGAAACTGATTCAATCCATCTTTATAGATACAATTTATTTTTTATTCATTTACTTTGTTTAAATTTTAGTTTTATTAATATTCAATAGTATAGATCTTTTAATTTTTGTTGTTTAGATAAAACTTTCACTATGAGTTCTTAGTCCAAATAGTATGGAATTTTAGTAGTCAGGTAGTTGATCTTAATTCGCTGCCAATCTCCGGAATGGTACATGAACCATCTCGTATTTACTACTAGATGATCTCGTGGCACTTGCAAGCACATAGACTCGACCCTTATTTTTAAATCATGAATATTAAGAGAAGATTATTTTATCACAAACTTATCCAAAGTGACATGGATGCAAGAGAAGGTAAGGCTCTTGTAACTATGTTAATTTGAGGGGCCTAGTCTATATAGAAATAAAGTAAACAAGTTTTTACATGCCACTGTCGATTGAAAGAATTAAATTGATCAATATTCTGACAAAAGAAGGAAATGCTAATTTGGACATTTTATAAAAGAAAAAGAACCAAAAACAGTTTTCAAGTAGTGGCTACACTAACCACTGATCTTTAACAAGCCATGTTGAAAATATTTTTTTTAGTTTGACTAATCCTATTAATCTGAGTATGTTTATATTTCGTAGAGATCCTTTGAATGAATAGAAATGATTCTAATTCGATTCCAAGCAGACGGAATTGGAAAACACTATAAGCTTAAGAAAGACAAAAGAGTAGAAAACACAAATTTACGGCAGACGAGACATGACCGCATTACGTAGGAACAGAGGACAAGAGGCTGTAAGGCCTCCCACACGACACAACGGAGGATTTTCGAGGCTTATTATTCAAGAAGAATATTCTCGCAATCGACACTTACCGTGGATGCAAATAACTTTGAACTAAAGCCGCCTGACATAATGGTGCAAAGAATATCGGGCCTCACTCCACACCATCAAGACTCCGAACGAGCACTGAAGATTTCTCAGATGGCAAACACAAAGGAAGTTTGATTTGCGTGAGACCGTAGGTGTATAAAGTTGCATCTCTTCCCATTTTCTTGAGATATACACACATGGTATGAATCATTACCATATGGTTCTGGATACTGGGAAGAGTCAGGGTAAGACATTCTCGGGCGCATTCTTTCCCCATCTCTCACTCGTAGAGAAGAAGAGAGATAATAGTATTTGAACAATGGGAAGATGAGAGCTTATATGTAAATGAAAGATTCAAGAGGTCGGGCCACAGGTGCCCTATGCATGGGATTGATTTAAAACCCGATGGATATAGTGTATCATGCCTTAAATGATACATCTAAGGGGATTATAGATGCTTCATGCTGTGGAGCATTCAAAAGAAAAAGTGCTGAAGAGGCTAGAGATCTGATAGAAGACCTGGCCAAATGCAACATGAAAGCTCCATATAAGTTTTCAAGGGGCAATAGCGCAGGAAAAGGGTCATGAGCCGAGCAAAATGACAACCATAAGCAAAGTTGATGCCATAATGCATGTGGATGGACAAACAGAGAGAAATGCACACCGCCATGAAATAGATGAAAGAGAACTTATGAGAAGAAGTGACGATGCACCACCAAGAAGATTCTATGGTGCCGAGGAGGTTATACGTGAATGAGCCAAGAAATTACCATATTTCAAGTCAAACTTAACCTCGCCCACATTACACCAACATCGAGGAACCAAGGAAAATTTTCTCATATGGTGGAGGGGCAGCATAAGGCCCAAGGCATGGACATAATCCTCAACATGATATCGCCAGCTCACCAAGGTTCCAAATGTGCCAAAGATCAAGAAGGTGGGAAGAAATGACTATCGTGGTCAAAGGAGGACTCAACCATTCAAGAACAAATGTTGTAGTTCATGGGGACAACAAGAGACTATTACACTCCATGAACAGAACCGTCATACTTGGAAGCTTCAAGTCCGATACCAAGCAGCTTAAGAATACAAGTGCCTGCTGAAAACTTGAAGACACAAGTAGGCGCCTAGCCCCGAATATGCCAAATCGTGAGCAAGGGCACATTCCTAGTGACACTCAAAAGAATCCAAAGATCGCATAGCAATTCGCCAAGAAGAGGCGACTCGAGCAATAACAAAGAAAGAAAGCGAAAGAAGAGGATCAAGAACAAGAAGAGATCGAAAGGAAGGAGAGAAGAGCACAGATTGAATGTACCGAAAGAAGTAAGGAGTGTAAATGTATGAAGGAGTACTGCCTATACACCTTCGCCATTTCCACATGTATCTGTGGCGCAAGAAGAAAAGAACGCTTAAATTCTCGACATTTTCAAGAAAATAGAAATCAATATCCCATTTGCAGAGGTGATCAACCAAATGCCTATTTATGCAAAATTTCTGAAGGAGATACTGAGCAAGAAAAGGAAGATAGCTGAGGAAGGAATAGTAAACTTGATCAAGCATGCAAATATTATATCCAAATAAAGCTCCCAAAGAAAAATGAAGGACTTCGCGCTTCACCATCTCTACTCCATGTGGAAATATGAACCAAGAAAGCTTATGATTCCGCGCTAGTATAAATTTGATGCCTTTATCACTATGCAGACTTAATTTGGGAGAACTTCTTACCTCAACAACAATTACATTGCAAATGGTCGATAGATCACCTGGGTACAAACTGTATATTCTCAAGATGTACTTGTCAAGGTTAGAAATTCATCTTCCTAGTGGATTTTGTTATCATGCGATGGAGGAAGATACTCTTAAATTCCTTTTTGGTTGGCTGAAGACCTTTTCTAGCAATTGAGCCGCTCGATAGATGTACAAAATGTGAACTATTAATTATATGGAAATGAAGCAAGGCACTTTAATATTAATAGAGTTTAAACATCATGTAGAACCAGAAGTTGTAAGGTCAGAGTGGTAATAGCCTTCTCTCAATGTTGAATTGAATTATGATTGTATCCTTCAACATTCTATCAATGAAATTGAGATGAATTTTCAGTATCTTGAGAGTCTTGATTATGAAGTACTACCTTCAAATTTTTTTAACAAAGAAATAGTCTCGAGCATAAATGAAAATACAAGTATGGCAAAATGTAACAAGAACCTGAGCAAGGAAACTAGTGCATGTTAACATTGGATGAATGCCCATCATTTGAAATACGTGTTTTTAGAACCGTAGCAGAAAACCAAGTATCATATCAACTCCGTGATTGATCGTCGAAGAAACAAGTTGTTGGAAATTGAGAAAATACAAGGAAGCAATTGTCGCCAATCGAGGATCCGAAGTGGTATCAGCCCCTCCATTCGCATGCACAAATATTGTTTAATGATAATGCAAAACTTCTATTGAGCATCAAATATTTCGAACTCCAGCTGACGAAAAGAAGTCACGTAAAAGAAGTTCTCAAATTGAGCAATGTGTGTTTTATATATGTTATATCACATATCTTTGTGTCACATGTATCCAAAGATTCACCTGATCTAAATGAGAAGAATGAACTAATTTCGCAAACCCATGATGAGGTGCAAATATTTATGAAAATCAACAACTGCAAGATCTATTCTGCTTCACGATTTGTATGTTAGATAGGTCACATTGACATCTCATTTGTTTTCATAACTAGATATAACTAAACGCTATCATATCTATGATCAGAGAACAACTCATAAGCCCATTCATTTCGCTTGTGAGAATTGGTCGTCAGTAATTTCCTGGCATCTTCAAGATACGATTTATTTGACGAAGTAAGGTTATGGAGATCCATGATGATTTACAGCAAAAGATCCACTTGGTTGCTGTTCCATAACTGGACATCACACATAAGGACAAGAATCACCAATTGATAAAACTATTTACGTCATATAATTGTTCAAAAAGATTTATAGTGGTTTGATGCACTACAAAGCTCTAATTATAATGATGCATCCATCATGTCATAATTAGGTTTTTACATATTGATTTCATATGAATGATCATCATAGAGATCAAAATGTTAGATTCATCAAAGATCGCTGAAAAGATATAATAAATTTTTTAATAATCTACCAAGATAGCTTTCAAGAACCCAAACTTCTCTGAGATCAGTCAAGTTTTCATCATATAAAAATCAGATTAGAATGGAGACTTGAAACTATGTGATAAACAAGATTTTGTAATGGAGTCAGATTAATAAAGATAAAAAGTGAATAAGATCAAGATATTGAAAAAGAAAACTTCAATATTTCAGAAAATGACTCGTCATCTAGAATAGATGTTATAATATATCTGTAATGCGACATCTTAGGTCATAATATCAAATCCCATACATACACACCATCATAAATAACATATCAATATGTTAAGAAAGTTTATGATCATCAGTGGCACATATCAGAATCTGATTTAGAACAAAACACAGCATGAGTTGATAAATGATACAAATGATCACTGTCACATGTGAGAAACCACCATACAAAGAAGAAAGAGTAATAGCGGCAAATTTTTCCAGATGAACATTGATTCAACATCATTCATCTTGTATACTGATATTGTAACTTCTTAGGTTTCAATTTATGTCAACAATAATCAAAATACCCACAGATAAAAAGCGTTTATTGATCCACAAATATATTACATACGATTAATCATTTATCGTTAAAAGAGGAGTTTCATCCATGATAAGAGATGCACCATATGAAGATCTTACAAGAACACAACATCACATTATATTATTTCAAGATAAAAACGCCTTATCAAAAATCTTTCCAACAGATTCATCGTCACTATATTTGCGATCGTTTAATGGTAGTTACGGATCAACGCAAAGAATGGTAATGATCAATAATACGCTGAACAAGTATCCTCTTACAAATAATTGTTGATAATATGAATGGATTTTTACAATTTTCCGCTTATTGAAACAGATATTATATTCCAACGCGACTATATCAAATAATAGGCACAGTTATCCAAAGATATTAACAGGCGGATTTCATGGCAAATACTCGCCAGATTGTATCATCCAGATAACTATGAATCGCGATGAGGTGAGCTATATTTAATATATTGACAAACCATACGCGGCATCAACACGACACGAACGAGTTATCATCTCAACAACGGCGTCAACAACGAAGATAAAGATACCGGAAAGGATCCGGTTTTATAAGAGATTGATCTAGTTGATGACGCACCGGGCACACGCGGATTCGCTTTAAAATCGATCGATCAACCATTACAAACAGTTTTGAAACCTTTACTCATCTTGAGCAGAACATAAACATGGGGTCATCAAGCTTCAATTTTTAGATCGCTTCGCAAGAAGAGAGGCTACCCGCCAATAATCAATATCATAGAACACTTCCATGATATCGCAATCATATGATAAAACAAAATGGTACGATCAAAGAAATCTGAGAGTAATCTTCATGAACAAGTCCCGCGATTAACCTTTATCAAGATTCTTTCCAAAGAAAGTTAACCAAATGAGCAGACCATATGTTGTATCAAGCGCATTATCAGCAGCGACACTGTAATCCAATAACCATGATATTCAGTTAATGTCGAGGATTTTAAAGCACCATTCTGAGAAAGCCAATCGAAGACAATCCAGTTCAACATGGTAAACAAGAACAGAACAATGGCGCCGAGAAGTCACAAAGATCGTACTGAGCTAACATATATAATCCACATCATTGAGTTTTAGTTCATATACATAATTTATGTTTACTATTAGTTTATAAAATTGATCCATATTGATCCAGATATGGTAATATTCGTTCTTTCGCAAAGATAAAAATGAAGCCGCAGAGATTAACAAAACTCAACCCATAAAGAGATGGCAAGATATTCGTGATTTCGATTAATTTCGTTCTGATATGCATTATCGGTCAAAATTTTAATTGAACGTGCCTAAATTTAACGCAGGCCACAGAGATGAATCATTAATATTTGTACGACGAAGACGAACGAGTTGCGTTAGTTCAGATTATTTTGAACAATTAATCATCGCGACTGATTGATTGAGAAGATTTAATTTATAATTAACAATCAAACCAAACGATGGAATAACGAAAGAAGAGAAACAAGAAACCAAGAAACATCAATAATCAAGAACAGAAAAGTTGTCGCATGGTGTCTATTGATATTCGAGATATTTCGCAACAACAAACCGTTACACCGTAGTGTCCGAATCAATAAAGATGAATTTTAATCCCATTTATTCCAAATATTAATAAAATTCATTGAAATCATCATCGAAGTTTAAAATCCATGGTTGAAATAACGGTTAACGATTCACCTAATTTGGCATCACCCATCGACCTCAACCGCTTCGATCACTATTCAAAGTCAGCAAATAAAGATTAATAAAATGATATCATCAATCTTCACAACAATTATTTTAACTGTCAGCTCCAAAGATAATATCCAGAATTAATAAATCACAAATGATCAATACTTCCAACAAATCAAAACTCGTTGAATATATATTAATGAATTCTGAGAAACTTATTCAATTCTGATTCAAAACTAAAGATGAATAAATATGTCCATAGTCTTACAGATTAAAATCATTATACATATGAATAACAGAAAAGAAGTAAAAAGATCATGATAAGGGAGAATGAGAGAAAGAAAGAGTCCCGGGGTCATAAAATATTAGTTATGAACGAATGAGTTTTAAAACAAACAATCATTCACTATTCCACAAACTTCATAGTCAAGAGATGGTTCATAAAAGAATCGGTTGGTGTTGATCAGAACTCAACCGAAAGATTCAAAGAAAAAGAAGAAGGGCGCCACTCATTGACAATTTGTAATAAAATTGGCTCACTTCTGTTACTTCATGTTCGGTGAACCAAATGAAAGTGGCTACAAACTTAGCAATATATATTTTATTGTTAAATAGAAAGTTCCATTAATATAGTCTATTGCAGGTTAGATTTGAATAACATCAATTATTTATTTGAATATACTCTCATGATCCACACTGATTGAGTTCCATGAATCACTGAGAAACTTGGTGTTCATTATTTACGTTGAATGAAATAACAACTCGTAAGATCAATAAATAATATGTCTTTCCAGAACGCACTTCAATAATATAAAGTGATTATTAACTGAACGTGATACGTCATCGTTAACTGATAGATCAAAAACGGAAATGGTTATCATGATGGAATAGATAATGTCGAAATAACGTATGATAAGAATGTTACGTCTGAAAATAATACGCATCTCTGGTCAACAACTAAAGAAATCTCGAATAATTAGATCATCTTCAAATAAAATCAGATTGAGAGTCTAATTTGAACTGGTCGATTATTGATCGAGGCCAAATCTGGGTGAAAACGCCAAACAGTTTATTATGAGGCCATCCTTGGCGCTTGAGCTTAAGCCTACTCCTCAATATATGCTAAAGCATATTTTCAGTTCCTTATTTGAGCCAAATAAGCCTTATTTCTTCAATAAACAAAGAATCGATAAACCTAAATTCCTTCCTTGCAATAATCCTACAAAGAAAGGAGTTCAATTTATCCAGCCTAAAGATTTAAAAGTCTACTATAAAGAGCAAACAAGTTCGGGGGGAGAATGAATCTTGAACTGTTACACGATGATGCGAAGAAGTAAAGATGCGTAAATTTTTGTGTGGTGAATAAGTTTTATTCTCAGGCTCATTTCCCTCAACAATTAAGCTCGTAGTGTTTTAACACCTAGTACCCTAATACCAATCAAAAGGGAGCTCATAAATTTCAAAGTTCTCTAAGAGTAATAGAAAGCCTAAGAAGACAAAAAATTGCACTATTCCCAACTGGAGAAAAACAAAAGCAAAAGAGTTCAAGAACAAAGGACCTGCTTGAATAAAGTGCATATGGAAATTGAAATTCCATAAAAAAAAAAAATTCAGAAAGATGAATCAGGCTAAGATTGTGGAGAATTAACAAGCACAAAGAAGAAAAAGAGTGAAAGCTGAAAGGAACAAGCACAGAGAAAATGTGGAAACTGAGTGATTTGCAACTTAAAATTTTTCCCATTATCTACCTTATTACCTAAGCCCAACATTACAAGCCTGAAAGACCTCATTGATCTTTGAATGCTGAATTTACCCTACATTAGTGGGAGCATCAATATGAAAAACAAGCCTATGGGACTTTGACCAACAGTCCAAGAAAAATCTCAGAAGATCAACTAAATTCAACATGAAGATGAAAAGGATTGAAGACCTGCACACACACACACACAGAACAAGACTTGAATAAACTGTTTAAATACATTATTTCACAAGGAACAGATAGAAGTACCATTTCTTATTCTCAATCGAAAATGAATTTTTTAAACGATGTCATTCTTATCCAAATCAAGGTGAACAGAAAGACTTGCAGTGATCAAAAATGTCCTTAAAAAATTTTAAGATTATTTGCCGAGAACAACAATTCTTTCTTTTTCTTGCTCGGGGACAAGCAAAATGTTAAGTTTGGGTTGATGAGTTCAAAACTCACAGATTTTGATCTGATTTTTCTAGATAGTTACGAATTAAATGTTGATTTATTTGCAGAAATGTGGATCTTTTACTCAAATTTCATTTTGCAGGAAAATACAACAAAAGCTAAAATTTCAGCATAAACCAAAAGAGACCAGCTTACAAGCAAAATTGAAGTCACAACTGAAAGCCAGGGTCGCGACAGGAAGCTTAGTTGTCAGTCAGTTCCAAGTCACGACATCACCGATTTCATGCTTTGAGGAAGAAATAGAAGTCCTAAACAAGTGAAGTCGTGACTTGAAGAAGGAAGTTGAGACAAAGGAAATGTGTGGCCTTAGGACTCAAGGAAATATCTAAAAGAAGAACGATGTCGGACCACTTTGATGTCGCTGACACCAACAACCCGAGGTCGCGACATCGAGCGACGTCGCTGAGCCGTGGGATCTCGCCAGAAAGCCACAGCGTCTTCTGCAACCAGTTTTACCGGCGCCCCCACCGGTGTCGCGCATACGCCGCGAGGTCGCTGTATTACGTGTCAAAGAACCGAAGTCTCATTGTCAAACGGTGCCGCGACCATTTACGATCACGCATCGCTAACGAGCAAATGCGAGCTCATCGATTTGCGTCGCCATCAAAGAACGCGCATATCAAAGAGGTCGCCATATCACTTCGAGAAACGACTCAATAGTAACAGGTCGTCGCAACAAAGAACCGAGGTTGCGTAATTAAAAGAAAGAAGGCAAAGAGGTGTCGGGCGACATCACCACGGTACGCAGGCTCAGCCCCAGCGTCGGTCACAACGCGCACCAAGAATAAGGTCACAACATGAAGTCAGTCGATAAACAAAGGTGGTCGCATCAAATCGGCCGGGCGCTAGGAATGGAAGAAGCAGCAGCAAAGAGGTCACGACACGCTGGTGTCGCTGACATCACCATCGGCAGTGACATCAACAAAATGAGGTCGCAGGTCTGTCGCATGTCGCTGGCTCGCTGATCGTGCGCGCTACAAAGAAAACCGGCTGCGCAGGGGCAATGAGGTCGCGACTAATCACGAGCAAGCAAGAGAAATCCATGTCACGACATCAACCGGTATTTTATATAGACAAAGTTGAAGGTTTCGAAATTTTCACCGAAAGCTGTCCAATTTCTACAAGAGGTCAGACAATATTTTCCAGTTTGATTTGCCAGGTGAAAGGAGAGGAACTGCTGTATGCTTAGATTAGATTTTTTCTTTCTTTTATTCTTTATTTTTAGTTTATTTTTTCTTCAGATTTGAATTTGGCTGACATATGGCAGTAGATAGTAGAGTCGATTTTATTTCTATTATTTGCATTAGTCCAGTCAAATTTATGATTTTTGCACAAATTTCAGAATGCTTTCTTCTCGCTTGTCGCATGTTTCCAGATATCGCACTCCATCTTTGTTTTGTACAGAATTAGTATGTTTTGCTGATTTATACATATTACAGTTTTTTCATTAAATTTGAGAATTACTGTGGTTCTAAGTTACTAGTGTTTATCACAGTAGTGTCAATGGCGCCACAGAGAATGTGAGTTTATGATGTCGTAATGTTTTTTCAGTGACACAGGCGAGTATTTTCTATTTAGCCGAGAATACTTCTTTTCGGGTATGCTGTGACCACACGATCTGTTCTGCCGGAAGCCTCAGAGTCTGTTTTGTGAAACCTTTCATCTCGCCAGTCGGGAGTGGTGTATTTCTACCACATAGTCAACGCTTAACCCCCTGCAGCCGAGATCTAACAAGGGAAAGGGATCTAAACTGAGCTCCGGAGGTAAGCCGGAAACCACCACTGTGCGGTAGAAACTCGTAAATCTCTAGCCAGCAAATGTACCCGTTGTCAACAGCAAATGGGTGTGAGTATCCAGAGATGAAAGACCTTGCACTTGTGCCATGTTTCTGAATGTCGATGTTGCATTTGCCGAGCAGCTAGTGATTAGCTCCAAATCATGAATATGGAGCAGCCCACTCGTTACCAGGCTCACAAATCTCGATTCATAGATAGCAATGTATTTTCTTTCGTGTTGAATTGATCGTTTTCATTGCAGTTTCACGATAGCTGCCGTGTAACTATCTTGTAGATACAATTTATTTTTGCCATATTTTTGCTTTTGCTTAGTTTGCTTTGATAATACTGACAGAGTAGATCTGTTGCTTAGATAAAACTTTTGAGTTCTGGCCACAGTATGGAATTTTGCAGCTAGCAGCTGATCTTTATTGTTAAAGCTACCTTCTGGGACGATACTCACTTACATTTCAGTATTTTACTGTTGCAGACTCACAAGATTTTGTGTAAAGCAAAGTCATAGATTTCGAATTCCTTTGTTTTAAATCATGATTATTAAGAGAAAATTATATTTTACACGAGCAAATCTATCCAGTGACATGGAGTTTAGTAAGTGTTTCTTGTAATTCATAAAGACCAGGTCTTTTAGTCTATATAGAAATAGCAAACAAGTTTTTATGCCTATTTCTATATAGACTAAAGATTCTCAAATTAACATAGTTACAAGAGCCTTACACTTCTCAGATCTATGTCACTTGATAAGTTTGCTTGATAAAAATAATTTCTAATATTCACATTTAAAATAAGGGTCAAGTCTATGACAATGCAAGTGCAATGTGCCGTACAAGTAGTAAATCAACAAGTCCAGTATCATTCTACGTATTGACAACGAATTAAAGATCAACTAACCCAACTACTAAAATTCCATACTATTTAGACTAAGAACTCATAGTGAAAGTTTTATCTAAACAACAAAAATTAAAGATCCTATACTATTGAATATTATCAAACTAAGCTAAACAAAAGTAAATGAATAAAAATAAATTGTATCTATAAAGATGGATTGAATCAGTTTCCTGTGAGAAACGAAAACTATCAATGAAATACATAATGAAACAATAATTCCAACACGTAAAGCACATTGCTCGTTTCTATGTATGGATCGATTTCCACCAAGATTCTAATTGTTAAATTGATTTCTCCTACATTCATCGTGTTGATGACCCTTGCTTCTTCTAGGGACGACAAAGATCTAACCGGGCCTATCTAAGATTCAAAATTATCTTGCAAGATCTCGCGTCTTTTTCTCTCGATACTTCACACCCATTTCCTCAAGGACAGCCAGATCTTTACTTTTCCTTCTCGCCAGATTTTCAGAAAGTTTCAATTAATAATTGCGGTTCAACCTCCGCATCTATGGTTCGCCCCTTTCCTTGATTAGATCTAAGCTAACACTCGGTTAGAACTTACCTTCAGATTACAGGAACTCTCCGATTATTTATATTATTAAATACACCACTCCAACTTTAATTATGAGCGAATGGGATTTATCAAAATGAATCCTCGTGAGCTCAGCTCATTAATTGTAGTCTAGTATACCCGTAAAAGAATATTCTCGCCTCGTGAATCTCTCCGTCGTGTCACTCGTATCCCGATATCGAGCAAGATACATCTTCAACCGGTATCTCTGCACATTATTAGAACTTAACAATTCAAAAATCACATTACTATAAAACCGAACCCAAAGTAGTTCTCCCATATTTGTGCAGAAAGATCAGAATTCAAATTCAAATCAAATCCAACAGAAATGCGCCCCACATCGCGCATTTACACTAAGGAATGGAGTACCGATCAATGCATAACCACCTAATGGGTAATAAACCGAGAATAAATGAATTGCGTAAATTTGTCTAAATTCATAAATTTTCAGCAAGAATACTAAGAAAAATAATGTAAATAAAATCCACTTTCACTGCCTCTCGCATTAGTCGCAGATTCAAACTTAAAAGAAAAACTAAAATAAAAAAATAAAGAAAATAACAAAAATCTAATCTAAACTATACATCGAAGCTCTCCTTTCCCCTTTTCCGTAGTGAAGACTTAAGTCGCTTTACTATTCTAATGTTGTCTATTTATACTGTAAAAAGAATTTGGGTCGAATCCCCAAAAAAGCTCCCGGTGAATTTCCAAAGAAAAGGCCCAGCTCACTGTTCTATGTCGCGACCTCAAGTTGATGTCGCGACATGGATTTCTCTTGCTTGCTCGTGATTAGTCGTGACCTCATTGTCTCTCGGGCTGAAATCAGCTTTTCAGAATCGCTTGGATCAATAAATACACATCGTTTAGTCGACCTCATTTGTTCGTTTCTTCAGAAGATACCACTTCACTATGATGTCGCACCTCTTGCCTTTCTCTTCTTCCCATTTCCGAAGGCGACAAAGAATGAGGTTGCACCACCTTCGTTTATACGATGGCTTCATGTCAGACTTTACTCGGGTCGCGCGAGCCGCGATTTTCACTCTTCACAGTTTCACTGCATGTCGCGACCTCATGGTGATGTCGCGACCTCTTTGTCGCCTATTTCTTTTCTTTTCCGGTCGCACCTCCTACCTCGTTGCAACCGCTCTTTCCCACCTTTATTCCTGAGATCGCGACCTCTTGCCACTGGGCACTTTCTTCTCGTGTCGCGACTCAAATCGGTCACGACATTGCTCGAGGTCCGTGGATCATTAAACGGTCAGCAGAACTTCGCCTTATTGTCAAGACTTCGCCTGTTTTCATGTTGCGACTCAAACAAGATGTCGCGAATTTCACCTAGAACCTTCATTAAAAACTAGCGCCTTTTACTTGCGAAGACATCTCTCGTGGCTTTCATCGACGGATACACGCCGTGACACACCTGGAGCGATGTCATGACTCCTCGCCAGAGTTCTCGCAGGTCAACATCGAGTGGTGTCGTGGACATGGATTTCTTTTAGATATTTCCTCAGTCCCTAATTACTCGGTCTCAACTTCCTTCTTCAAGTCACGACTTCACTCTGTTTAGACTCTATTTCTTCAGCTTACGAACCGCGGGATGCCGCGGATTCCTGAACCAATCAACAAATCGCTTCCATCGCGACCTCGCTTTTTCGCCATGACTTCAATTTTGCTTGTAAGCCGGGTTCTTCAGTTTCGTCGGGAATTTTAGCTTTTATCGTATTTTCCGCAAAATGAGATTTGAGTAAAGATCCACATTTCTACAAATAAATCAACATTTAACTCGTAATATGCTCGTAAAATGCATTAAGAATCTAATGAGTTGACCTCATCACCCACTTGATGCACATTTCTAAAGAACTAAGAGCAATGGAACTCCCTAAGGATCTCTCCTCAATTACAACTGAACCACTGTCCCTATATCAAGACTACCGTCAGGTACTTCAAATTTTTCACATCGTAGACCCGATTGCACCCGATCCCCTCGATGAACACTATCTCTACGTCCTACCCCTAGACTCAATCAATTGTCAAAGAGCGACTGCAGAACCGACTCTCCAAAGTACCCCGAGCCCCGCTCATTGCACCATACTAAAGTGCCCCACGATCTGTGAGCATCTTCCACTCCTCCTGGCTAATACTAGCCATCACCCTATGACTTCCGCGCCTTAGCGCACGTACCACCACATTTGCCTTACCGGGGTAGTAATGTAAAGTGAAGTCGTAATCCTCCAAACACTCCATCCACCTGCGCTGCCTCATGTTGAGGTCCTGCTGCGTGAAGATATACTTTAGACTTTTATGGTCTGAAAACACCTTAAGTTGCTCACCGTATAGATAATAAGAAAAATTCAAGGCTATGGTCGCCAACTCCATATCGTGAGTGGGGTAATTACTCTCATGGTTTTTAGTTGTAAAGGGAACCATAGCCACTACCCTCTGAGGCGCATCAAGATGCATCGAGTTCGTCGCCGAGCATCACGCAAAACACGGTGCCTGTCCATTTCGGGACTATCGAATAAGGCTGAAATAAGCCTCCTCTTGATTAATGCGAAAGAATGCCTTCTCACACAGGTCACTCCACTCGAACTTGACCTCCTTTTGGGTTAATCTCATCATAGGCGTTGCTAGCAAGGAGAAATTCTCAATAAACCTCTTGTAGTACCCTGCCAATCCCAAGAAACCTCGTATCTCGAAGACTGACTTCAGTCTCTCTTAACTCATAACAACCTCAACCTTCTCAGGGTCCACTAACACACTTGAAGCTGACACAGTGCTCCGAATTCACCTAAATGGCAAGGCTTCGCACTTGCGAACTTGGCATACAACTAATGATCCCTCAAAAGCTGTAGAACCACCCTCAAATGATCTTCGTGCTCCTCCTCCGACTAGGAGTAGATCAAAATGTCATCAACAAAGACCAACACAAACTGATCTAAATATAGTTATAACACCATATTCATGAGATCCATGAATGTTACGACCAGAGCATTAGTCAGCAGAAAGTGTATCACTTTATAAACTTAAAGTGCCCGTATAAAGTGTCCTAAACATTTGTTTTTAGGGATAACTCTAACTCTCAATGATGGTAACGTCTGAAGGTCTAGCCAGAGTAGACTCCGCCCCTCATTAATCCAAATAAAGTCATCGTCCTCGGTAATGGATACCGATTATTTATTGTAACCTTGTTCAACTGCCTACAATCGATGCACAGTCGAAGGGTCTTATCCTTCTTCTTTACAAACAGAATCGGAGTGCCCCATGGTGAAGTGCTCGGTCTGATGAAACCCTTGCCCAGTAACTCCTGTATTTGGTTCTTGCAGGCTCTATAACTCGCGTGACGCCATCATGCGAGCAATAGAAATGGGCGATGTACGGGGAAGCAGCACCAATGCCAAAATGCAGTGGAGTAATCCGGTGCTTCGTCGAAAAATCCTGCGTACTCGCATACTATGGCGAGATCAGTCTTGTCTCACCTCGTCCTCTAGGAGTAATTCATTAGCCAAGCCTCAGTGCCGTGCCATCTGAGGTGGACCTGATCACAGGGCAAGAAACATCGTTCTTATCCCTCTGGCTTGTGAAGGTAGCTCATCATGTGTGTGGCGGTAACTCTCCTGCGGCTCCGCTGATCAATAATATTTCGGTCATTTTGTCTGACCCGATCATCCACTAAAGGATGACGAAAAGTCGAACCGTTTGTAATATAACACCAGGACCGGCTTGCGTGGTGCGGGAATCCTAAGATCTCATAACTTCGGCTGCCGCGATAAATCAAATCCACACTGCACTGGTCCACGAACTCACATGCATCGGCTCTTCCAAAGTCTCAACCTCTAAGCTGATTCTCTCTGCGTGATGCGTGTGAATGAATATGATGCACCATAATCAAATAATATCCTCGCCCACTGGTGGGAGCCCGGTAGAAACACATACCACTGTGAACGGGGCTGATCCCTTTGTCTCGGTCAGTCTGATAAATGAACATGCCCTTGGGGTCCTGAAGTCCACACTTTGTGAGCCACAGTCCTTGACCTCGGCCGTGCTCGGCCTCTCTGGCCCGTCTATGTAGTAGAAGGTGCTTGTGCAGCACCTTGGGACTGATACCGGTTCCTGCAGCTGCTGTGGGGTGAAGGAACTATCTTTGCATCTATGAAGTCCATGATGGCCCGGGACTAAGGCGTCCCATGGCCTTGAGATCCCTGCCTCTGAGGGCAATCCCACCTCACGTGTCCAGGCTGATGGCAATGGTAACATGTGATCAGTTTAGACTGGCTAGGAATCCTAGTCTAGCCTTGGCCTTGATAGACGCAACCCTGTCCTTAAAACCCTCATGAACTAAAAGCCCTCGGCTTCTTTCACGGCGGAAAAGTCGACTCTCTATCTTGCCGGTACTGAAGTATCCTGGAAGCTCCGTGCATCCTCTATCTCTTTCTCTGGCTATAGTAAAATTAAACGACCATAAGTCCGTATCTGTATGAGAATCCTTAATCTTGCCTGGATGGATAACCAGGCCATCGGAAATTCCTCACCTTGGCCATATCATGTACGTAGTCATCGGCGTGCGAATCGGTGAACTTAGCGACGTATTCGAGCACCTTCCTACTTCCTTGTCTCAACTCAAGGAACTCTCGGGCCTTCATCTGCCTCGCAGATGTAGGGAAAAACTTGCTCATGAAGAGCACTCGGAACTCTCCCCAAGTCATCGTCTGTAGGTCCCTTGAGACCTTAGCCCAATCTCACCATAAATGGGATTCACCCTCTAGCTTAAACGTAGTTAGTCTGATCCTCCTGGCATCGAAGGTGATCCCCATGGTCTCGAAAACCCTCTCGACCTGTCGAAACCAATGTCGGCTACCATTGGATCCCCTCTTCCCCTGAATGATGGAGGATGATGTGCCATAAACCTCTGGAAGTCACTCGGTCCTCCCTGACCCCAGTACTGCTTTATGCAATGACAATGGAGTGCACAACACACGGTCTCGTAAAAAGCTTTTTGCTGATCAAAGCCGGGCGGTGGTGAAATTCTTGCCACAGTGGATGACCTCTCGTCTGCGTCCTCGGTGTGTCTACACAAGTTAAGATAGCAATTTGAGATTCTCTCTTTTCACTTATCCGTGAGTGGTGCATACGCGAACCTTGCTAAATAACCCTTCTCGTGATCATGCTCATTTGTTTTCCGAACCCTGAGTTATGCTCTCTAACCACCCCAGTGTTCGTCATACAATTTAATAAACAAAAAGTTCACACAATTCGAGCACAGGTCACGTCGAATTCGCCCATTATGAGCGGTGCATGATCTAAACACATGCCCCATCAGTACTAGGTATTCGGTATGCCTAAACCTAGATGTGAAGTTGGTATCTGGAAGGAACCATGCGTATGGACCCACCCGACTCCTAGGTATTTGTATATCTAAGCTCTGATACCAAGCTGTGATGCTTGTACCAAACATCGAGCTATAGGTAATCGCATACCTAAGCTCTATACCTTAACTGTGTGTCCTAGACCCACACCCACACCCAACAAGCCTTAGGTAATCTCATACCTAGGCTTTGATACCAAGCTGTGACACCCTAATTCCCGAGGGTCTTTTTTTTTTTTTTTTCCCTTTTAAAATCGTTTCCTACACACCACATATTCAACATAATTTAGTCTTTTTACTACAAGGACTTCAGGAAACTTGAAAAACTTGCCACAATATATTTATCATGAATTATGAGTTTAAGTACAACTCTTAAATTCATAAAATTACAGAAAATGGGTCTTTCTACCCAAAAATTTACAATATACAAAACAAGGCATTCTATCATTTTCTTCACAGTGAGGTCATTGGTAGGCCTCGTCACATGAATGCCTCCCGATACTAAAATGGTTTTCCCATGACAGGGTGAGCCTTTGCTTAATAGAGAAAATCTCCTATGAGGGCTACTCCCCACCTTAGTGCACATGCAATGCCATGTTCACAATTTTACACACATTCATGTAAAAATATGCAAATTTCTACATTAATGTCCACATTCATAACCCATGCCTCGAGTCCTCTGACTCCTCGCATACATTTTTCCATGTATGAAAACTATTTCCAAAACAAAAGATTTTCGTTTTAGTTCTCGTGAAGGTTCATTGAATAGACTCCGATAAAATGTGGGACCACCCTCCGATATTTTTTTTTCATTGGACAAACTCAGATAAAACCGTGGACAACCCTCTGATATATTTTATTGGACAGACTTCGATAATCATGGTGGACAACCTTCATAGAAAGACTGCTTGTTCAAAGCCATGTCGTGCACTCACACCCGATATACGTGATGTCCCCATGCACGTGAAATGCAATGTTACTGCATGGTGTTTACTTGTTACATGCATGCATATACCAACATTATTCTCACAAAACTGCATGTTATTCAAACAAGAATTAAATCATGTAAACTGGATTTTTTTGTCTAGATTTCCGGCTCATAAAACAACATGCATAATGAGCATTTTTCACACCAAAAAATTCATGTTATCAACCAAGAAAATAGACATGCAAACTGGATTTTTTTTGTCCAGATTTCTGGTTCAGAAAACAGCATGCATAATGAGCATTTCTCACACCAAAAACTGCATGTTATAAACCAAGAAAAATAGACATGCAAACTGGATTTTTTTATTCGAATTTCTGGTTTGAAAACAACATGCATAATGACATTTTCACACCAAAAACTAATATTATCAACCAAGAATAGACATGCAAACTGGATTTTTGTCCAAGATTTTCCGGTTCAAAAAATAGCATGCATAATGAGCATTTTCTGCACCAAAACTGCACATGTTATCAACCAAAAAAATAGACATGCAAACTAGATTTTTTTGTCTAGATTTCTGGTTTAGAAAACAACATGCATAATGAGCATTTTTCACACCAAAAACTGCATGTTATCAACCAAGAAAATAGACATGCAAACTGGATTTTTTTGTCCAGATTTCTGGTTCAAAAAATAGCATGCATAATGAGCAATTTTCACACCAAAAACTGCATGTTATCAACCAAGAAAAATAGACATGCAAACTAGATTTTTTTTGTCCAGATTTCTGGTTTAGAAAACAACATGCATAATGAGCATTTTTCACACCAAAAACTGCATGTTATCAACCAAGAAAATAGACATGCAAACTGGATTTTTTTGTCCAGATTTTCGGTTCAAAAAATAGCATGCATAATGAGCATTTTTCACACCAAAAACTGCATGTTATCAACCAAGAAAAATAGACATGCAAACTAGATTTTTTTTGTCTAGATTTCTGGTTTAGAAAACAACATGCATAATGAGCATTTTTCACACCAAAAACTGCATGTTATCAACCAAGAAAATAGACATACAAAAGCTAGTTTTCTAGGGCAGCAAGCATGCGGTCCAGCAAAAACATACATTCAGTAGGCTCAACCTGCTCCAAAACTGAGTAATTGATTAGTGCCCAAAAAGTGTTATTTTGAACCCTATTTATTTTAGGTTTTCGGTGCTTTTTGTGTACTAATCATTCTAATTAACTCGATTTGCAGATTAAGGTCCCTACTATTCTACTGATCGTATTTTGTAGCTAACTTTGCAGTTTTTGTGAGCTAATCGTGCCAAAATTGTTGAGTCGATCCAAGCGTGAAGAATTCGAGTCAAACTCGGCTATAGCCAGTCCGAGAGACCACAAGAAAGAAGAGAAAGAAAATGCAAGAAAATTGGGTATAGGAAATTCATCTGCTTGCTTGTTCATCCGCCTGAATCTCTGGCGCCCGTTTGTTTCTTTTGTCCCTGTTTGGCTTTTCTTCCTAAATTGCCCTCATTGTAATAATGGTGCTTTGGTTTTTGGTAATTTGTATTATGGGTTGGCTATAAAATCTGACCCGGACAACTGTTTGACTTTTGTCACCGTTTGACGTTTTTGCTATGACAAGTGAGACTCCGAGTTCTCCCGTTTTTCCATTTCTTCCGCACTCTCTCCTTCTTGGCGCCATACATCCTCCGAGGGGATGACAACTTCGGAGGATGAGCGGCTAAAACCCTTTTTCAGCAGGTGGGGCTATTGGGCAAGGGATCGAAGGCAGCGGGGTTTTTTCCATGTTTTAACGGAGGTATTTTCCACCATTTATGGTTTCAGTCGAATGTAGGCTTTAATCCCTTCGATTGCTTTGAATGATCAATATTTGATAAGCTTTTGGGTTCCTTGGATGCTTATCTTTAGATCCATTGACACCCGTTAGTTACCATCTATGGGTTATTGAAAGGTGATTCAAGGATATTTTTATTTTCTCCAAATTTTAGGTTTGATCCTTCGGGATCAGCATGCTTGACAAGTACTTGGTAAGTTTTAGGGTTCATTGTATACTTATTGTTAGATACAGTAACATTCATTAGTTATCATTTATTAATTGTTGGAAAGTGAGTTAAGGTGATGTTATTCACTGTCCGAGACCATCAATGGGAGGAAAATACCAATTTTTCAAAGATAGTTATTTAGGGTCAGTTTTTACAGTTAAATGAAGAATCGGTTTGGGATATGACTATATGTCTTCCTCACGACGTGAGAATTAAAGACCACGGAGAACCTCGGTGCCCCCCGGTACCTGACCAGGTGACCTAACACTACAAGAATTCTATTTTACATTTTTAACTTGTTTTTATTTTGAGTTTAAACCATGACTCCCACTTTGACTTACTTGACACCCAATCGAATTGAATTCACCAATTTTGGCCTTCCTTTATTAGTCATTTGTGCAAAGAAAACCCATCCTTGAGTTTGACCCTAGAACCGCTATCTTATGATGACTTTGCTCTGGCGATGGGAAGAAACTAAGGATACAAATTTTGTTGATTTCGGATCACCCTATTGTGGCACTAATCAGTAATCTGGAACCAAACGAACCTAGAAACCCGTAGAGTTTGTTCCAAACTGTTTTGAACCAGCCCTCATGTTAGGGAAAAGCTCCATGGCCATTGAATGGCCCCTTGATAAAGGCATCCTAAGTAGGAGAAGAACCCTACCTCTTAAAGCATAGGCAACTTCCTTCATTTTCTTCCTTTTTCCTTTTCTTTCTTTCCTTATTTCTTTCTTCCTTTCCTTCTTTCTTTCTTTTTTCTTCCTTTCTTCTGTTCATATTTTCCACCAAATTCTCCCAAAACTGGTTTGGCTAGGTGTATAACACCACATGCAAACCACTTTGACACATGGCAAACCTATGCCATGTGTTCTTCATGCCTTGTTAGCAACCACCACTAACCTCATGCATGAATTGAGGGCATGATACTTAGTCCACTCATGTGCCAAGTGTCCCCTCCTCTAGTGCCACATGGCACTAGGCCCTCATGCCAAATGTCACTCTGTGATTCGTCCATTGCCTCCAAGAATTCGGCTGAAATTTTGACTATCTCGATTCTCACGAAATTCATTGAGTTCCTAGATTTCGGCGGGAGTACGAACTCGCGGCGTAATCCGAGTCGATCATCAGAGATCTGAAATTTTTAGGTTCGCAGTTTGTACTATGACGATAACCTACCGTTTTGCATTATTTTTGGTTTTCACATTTCATCGCTGGATACATATGTCTAACCAAGAATACCGGGTTTTTCACCCGAGGGGGTATCCATCCCTACTTGCTATACCCAACACACGTATTTTCATTTCCTTTTCCTTTTATGCAACCGTGAGACTCATTTTGGACGTTGTCTCATTTTATCGAGGCCGCCATCGAACACCAAACACAGTGTCGATCTCTACCAAACACTCACACCCATGTCATGCAACGTCCCGTGCATAAATGCAATGCAATTCCATTGCATGTATCTCATGCTACATGCACAATGAATACCACGTGCAACAATACAAATCATACTTCGTGCCAATTATCATGGATAATCATATTTAATACATATAATTTACATCCATTCAATTCAATGTGGTTATCACATATATTTCAACATGCTTCCATAAATCAACATGTGATTCATTCTTCATGCACTACAAGTATACATCAAACAAAGAATCAATCAAATACGCAAAGATAACTTGGTATCCTTTCCCAATTGTGGCATAAACAATGCCCACAACAATCCACACAGCTCTTTGAAAAGAGTAGGAAACACCTAAACTGTGAGCTCCAAATGCCATTCAATGGTATATAGTTAAATTCTAGACTCGAATAGCTTTCCATAGAGTTCAAGAACGCGTAAATCAGAGTTCAGACAAGAAAGTTATGGCCATCCGAAGTCGAAGTTGCCGATTCGCAAGGATGTGCGAAAATTGTTCAGACTCCAAAACCAAGCACTATACCGCCAAGCTAATACTTTCGGCCCGGCCCAAAGCACAAGCAGTCGAGTTCGAGTCTAGAATAATCAACCATGGCTATGAAGTAGTGGATGCCAATACACGCCCGATCATGTATAAGGCTACACACAGGGTAGCGAAAGTGTTGTTTTTGTCTCGAAACAACTACGTCACGGTCCTTATTGTCAATAAGCTCTGACCCCAAGATTAGAAGTTGAATCAAAATGGCCCTTATATGGCCTTGCCAGGCAGAAAATAACTAGTGTAGGAGAAACCACGCATTTGGAGCGACCGAAACCGCGTTTTGGTACCGCAGCGGCGTAGCTCTCGTCGCATGGACCAACTTTGTCTCTTGCCCCGACTCTTTTCGACCGTCGATTCGCTGGAGATCGCGAAGGGAAGTGTCGTTCCAATTTTTTTTCCTTTCCCTCCATGCACGGTTTTCCTCCTCCTCTTTTTTGTTTTTCCTCATTTTCTTTCCTTTCTTCTTTTTTCTTTTCTTTTTTCTTCTTTCCTTTCTTTTTCTCATTTCCTTTCTTTTTTCTCCTTTCTTTTGTTTCCTTTTATTTTTCTCTATCCTTACCCATCGAATTGTTTGATTTCCTTCAAGTGAGAGGAAGCTTCCTCTCACTCTACTATTCATCTTGCCATGTGTCACATTTTCCATGGTCCATATGTCACATGGACACATGTTCTAGGTGACACTCTCCACACCACATGGCTCTCATGCCATGTGTCCTTCTCCCATGGTGCCATGTGGCAGCCCCTGGTCATGCCATGTGGCACCAAACACCTGGTGCCTCGAAAAACGTAAAATTTTGACTAGCTCGAAATTCAACGAAATTCAACTGGATAACTAGATTTCGCAAAAATTGACACGATGAAATCCGTTTAAGTAAGTAGAGATACAGAAAAATATGTTTTTCCACCTACAACTATTACTGACAAAATACCGTTTTCTTTTTGAGAAAAATTGAATTTTCTTGGGTTTTATGCTACGCGTGTATGAATATTTTGTATTTGTATAGAATCTAGCATTTGGAAAGTCAAATAATGAAGCAATTTGCATGCCTTAGTTTTACATGTATTTTTTACATTGTTCTCTTGTTGTTTATTCTTCGACTTTAGTTTGATTCTGCCATCATGAAACTTAATGGGACTAATTACAAGTAATGGGTTAAATCTCTCATGATGACTTTGACAATTATGAAACTAAACATGGCCTTTAAATACATTTATGAATAAAAAAATAAATTTAAATTTTTAGGTTTTAGATTTTATAAAATTAAAAATAATAATTATCAAGTTTTTTTAAAAAAAAATTGAATTAAAATTTTATAAAATATGAATTTACATTTTAAATTAAAATTTTATTTATTTATTTATTTAAATAAAAAAAAGAATAAATTTTAATTTTAGCGAATTGTATTTGATTATTAGATTTTGAAAGACAAACTTGATTTTATGAATTAAAAAATAAATCTTAAATAAAAAATCAACATTTTTTTTGTAAAGGGAAAAAAATCAATAATCTTAAAATTCATAATTTAAACAACTTAAAAAATGATTAACAACAAAAAAAAAACATCAAATGAAATTGGATTGATTAAATTTTAGAAGTAAATGTGAGTGTATAATGTGTGGTCAGAGTCAACAAAAACAACTTAAAACCCAACAGAACTTTCTCTATGGCTTTCTTTTGGTCCAGAAATGGAACATGACTTCTCTAAACACTCCAAAATAGAATTTATCTAATTCTTTGAGGCTTCTGAAACAAGAACATATGGAAAAGAGGTGGGCTATGAAGCTACACTCTTATTGGGGTCCATCTTCCATCCCTTATTGCCTAGTCAATAAAGTGTCCTAACCTCTCCATAATTTATGCAAGCATTCCCAAGATTGAGAATGCAAAAGAGGTCTTGGATGCAATTATCAAGAAATATACAAAGTTTTCAAAGAATGGGAAAAATGAGCTATCTAATAATCATTTGGTGAATGTTTGTTTTGAATCCAACATCATTGATGTGCCATCTGATACTTGGTGGTTAGATAGTGGTGCCACCATTCATGCTTGCAATTCTAAGCAACTGGTGATAAGTAGAAGAAGCTCAACTAGTTTGGAGTAGTATGTGTACGCGAGAGGAGCGGTCTGAAGTCTAAGTTGATTTTGGGAGATGTTAGATTGCGGCAGATGCGTGTTTTTGTAATTCTTGGGATGCTGGCGTACATGCCCTCGATTAGGAGAAATTGATATATTTTCTATTTTGGATGAACTTGGATATAGGTTTTTATGGAATGGAAAAGTTAAATTGTACCGAGATTCACTATTGATTGACATTGGAGTACTTTGTGGGAGTCTTTACAAATTAGAGTTGTATGTTTTGCCTTCTGTTTCTGCTACCCTTCTTGTTAATACTGCTAGTAGCTCAAAGCGTTTGAGATTGAATGAAAAGTCTTCTATTCTTTGGCACAAGCGTTTGGATCACATTTCCAAACAGAGAATGATGAGATTAATTAAGGATGAGATTCTTCCGGATCTTGATTTCTCATATTTTGATACTTGTGTAGATTGCGTCAAGGGTAAATTGACTTCCAAGATTATGAATCCTAAGGCTGACAAATACATCGATTTGCTTAGTGTTTTTCATACAATATTTGTGGGTCATTCACCCCTCCTACTATAGGTGGCCACAAATATTTCATCATGTTCATTTATGATCATTCCCGTTTTGGTTTTATTGTCTCATATATATTAGTGTGTTAGAATATATTATTGCGCTTGTCTATATCTAAGACTACTACTTAATCTCATTTAATGAATGATTTAGTGTGTATGTGCTTGTCGAGCCACTGCAGGTAATGTAGTTGCAACACTCCAACATTATCAAAGTATTGTGACAAAAAACATTACCTAATGTTGTTTGGTTGAACAATAGGTAATGTAGATAAACTTGTTTGGTTTAAGATTTTATTGTATTACTAAATTAACCATTTTACTTTGTGACGCCCCAAATCCTAGGGGTCCGTTGACAACCCGTCAACTCATAGAAAATTCGTGGATGTCAGGTAACCCGACACCACACCATTGAGTCTTTTTTTTTTTTTTTTTTTTGGGGACCTAAGATTTGACACTTGTGAGTCATCGTTGTGCAGGGGAGCTCTACCCCAGGCTCCCAACTTATTGAATTACATGGCAGCATAATGTGCATAACGAGCCTCACGAGTCCACATCTCACAGTAAAAATGACCACATAGGGCCCATTTATACATACTCAAAGATATAAGCACATGGCTATAAAACCATAGTACATAAGAGTTTAAATTACATCACTCTTATACAAAACATATATCAAAATTAAGCATTCTAATACATGTTTTACAAAATATAAATCAAAGCAACAATCCAGCTTTCTTCTCAATATCGGCCTCTAGTAAGTGTCGTCTCCATGAATAATTATATCAACATGCATATAATTACCAATCAATGTATTATACCGCGCATATCATCACAACTAAGAAATTTGCTACAATCAAATTTTTCAAAACATATGTGGGCACCAAATTCAATTCAAAGGCACATGGCCAGATTCTAGACTCAATGACCTTTGGGTTACATAATCTCGAATTTTTTAGGTAATGTTACATTTCAGGGTAATCTTATTTTTTCTTCCAACATTGTCCCTTGAGTTTTTCCCTTAGGGACAATGTAACCCAAAACGTTGACATGGTGGTAATGTTTCATTACTTAAGAAAATCTCATAACCTGAACCAAACACTGTAATCTAACATAACCTCTAACACATTAACCCCAACCAAATGCCCCCTTAATGTATTCAAATCACATTTTCAAAATCTTAAAATTTCTCAATTTTTGATTTTCAAAATTTTTGTGACACCCCAAATATGGGGGTCATGTTGACAACCCGTCAACCCGCAGAATTCCTATGGATTTCGGGTGACCCGATACCACACTGTTGTGTCCCATTTATCGGGATCCATATATTCTAATCGAAGCGAGAATCTCTTTTTTGTTTCGGGAGCTCTACCCACAACATACAACCTTATAGCCATAACCCGTCAGTGTACTTGAGTAGTAATGACCACCACGGGGTCCATCTGTCTACTCTATCCCCAATATACAACTATATCACAGCTACTCGTGGACACCGAGTCACTTGGCACCACCTCAATACATCCCTTTACCGGGATCCATTCATCACATTTAAATCTAAAATAAGAAATTAAATTACTTAATTACAGCCGGTAAGAGTCCAATCACGACCCTCTTACCATAATTACATCACCGTATTTGAAGCGATAGTCCCCGAATTTAATTACAATTCTTTTATACAAAATACTTTTTACAAAAGTAATATCAAGGCCACACATCGGCCTCCTTCATAGTCATGGCCTTGTCGAAGCGTCGTCTCCCTGTAAACCCCTTCTACCTGAAAGGGGGCCCACAACGGGGTGAACAATGCCCAGTAGAAAATTTTTCCTAAAAGGGCTATCCCCCGCCTAAATGCACATGCAATGGCATACATAAAACATCAAATCATATTCCGCCATAAATAATTCAATCTATATGGAATGTTCCGTGTCATGCATGAGATGAGACTCCTTATGCCTTACAATCCAGTCTGACCAGGCTCCTCCCTTTCTGACGCCAGAGTGTGAAAAACCCCGATCATTAGTGTTTCACATTGACTTAAACAAATGGTTCAACACTCAATTTTAATATAATTTCATCAAATCCCATGTGTTTCCATGGGTGGCCGGAATTCGGGGTCTCAGCGCGGGCTTTACCGCAGCCTTGAGCACTTTCGCGAACTTACATCGTCGGACACATATGTCTAACCAAAAATAAAATTTGGGTATTTCACCTTGGGGGGAGGGCTCTGTCCCATCTTGCTTTACCCAAACACACGTGATTTAGTATTATTATTGTTTTACACAACCGTGAGTCTCGATTTTGGATGTTGTCTCGTTTCCGAGCTCACCACACATTCACCAAGAATGGTGAATAACGAACACCATGCACACACACCCAACTCGACGCGTTGTGACTGTGCATATGAAATTCAATCATGTCATTTCATACGATGTCATGCTACATGCACAATAAGAGCTACAGGAAACATTTATAAATTTTGGATAATTATATTTCCAATATATAATTTCCATTTATCAAAATTTCCATGTTAATGCATCAATCAAGTAAATATAAACATGATTTTTACACACAACAACATGTTATTTATTTTTTCAACAATAACACACAAAATGGCCCAAATCTCGGACCCACTGATAAGCCAAAAGCTTGATGTGTAAAATGTATATGCCTATGTGCGCAAGTGCATGCGTTGTATCAAGTAATACAGTGTACCTAAGTGCGGATATCGATCCACGGGGGGAAAAGTCGTTGATTCTTGGGTTTAGCCTTTAATATTATCACGGACATAAACTTTGAGTGACAAATTAACTAATGTGTGAAATTAAACTAATCCAATTTATCTTAGTAATTTACTATGTTGTGGAGACTAGAGCTATGTCTCCCCCTGCCACTTTTGGTGGATTACTACCTAGAAGAATTACTATTCAGTCTATTCATGACTCATTGATGACGGGGTGATCGTGCCTACGAGATACCCTCTCTCGAGAATATGTCGCTTTATCTCGCTAAGCGGGTTAGTGTATCTACACTGACAAATACTCAGAAAGCGGCAATGTACTAGCCTTAATCGCCACCCTCGGAATCGGGATATCTCTATGTACCAAATTGACCAAGGGTCGCTCTATTCAGATCCCTAGGCGTCCTCATCTCTCGATCTCGGATACCCAGCAAAATCATGCCAATGTTGGCCAGACATCACATGTATATAAATCAGATATAGAGCAAATACTAACAAGTCATAAATAACTGAATAATATAAAATCCAAATCTTTAATCCATGCAATCGTGACAGGGTTCAACAAAACCTAGATATGAATCTAGAACATTGTGAAACCCGGGAAAAAGCGTTTTTTTTTTTCCTTTTTCTCTTCTTTCTTCTGAAAATGAGTGAATCGGTAAATTCATGCCGGGACGGTACAAACAAAACCCTAGATCTTTCTCTAGAACTCGGATGACGAAACGGATCACGCCGTTAGAATCATCTCGCGAAATCTAGGTGAACCAATGAAGCTGCGTCAAATTAAAAATTTGTCGGTTTTTGCCGCGTATTCGAGGCCAGGCAGACGACCGTAGGTGCCATGTGGCACTTGCATGGGAGACGCAGCACGTGGGTGGGCCAAGTGTCATCGCCCGCAGGATTGCATGAGTTGGGTGGGAGCCAAATGTCAAAATACCCTCATGCATGAGCATGAAGGTAGTTGAAGTTGTGGCATGGAGAACACTTGGTCTTGAGTTGACCAAGTGTCAAACAAATGGATGTTAGGTGGGCTCCCTAGGTCGAGCCAACGGTAGTTTGAGGAGAGATGGCAAACAATTCGTAGACAAGAGGAGAAAGAAAGAAAAGAGAAAGAAAGAAAGAAAGAAAGAAAGGAAGAAAAGAAACCAAGAAGAAGAACTTAAAGGAGAAAGGGAGGAGGAAGCTTTTCCCCCATTGTTTTCAGATTTGGGTAGATCAAGAACTTATCCTACACACTTCAAGAGGTGAGGGATCTTTCCTCTTTGGTTATTTCCTTGTTTGGGGCCATGGAAATGGCATTTGGTTGAGTTTGCTATGTGATTGTTTGAATGAAAAACATGCTGGAATTGTGATGTTGTCCATACTGAATTTTCTGGGTTTGAAGACTGAAATTGTGATGTTGTACATGCTGAATTTTTTGGGTTTTAAGACTGAATTTTTGATGTTGTACTTGCTGAATTTTCTGGGTTTGAAGACTGAAATTGTGATGTTGTACATGCTGTTTTTTTCTTTTCTGGTTTTTAGACTTAAGAAAACTCAGTTTGGTGTATCATTGTATGAATGAAAAACATGCAGAATTTTATAGGCTTTCATGCATGACTAACATGCGAATGTTTTGGGGTTTTAGATCAAGAAAAACTCAATTTGGTGGCATTTTATGTGCATGACTAACATGCAGAATGTTCTAGGTTTTAGACTGAAGAAAACTCGGAGTTTGGTGTATCATTGTATGCATAAACATACCCAGGAATTTTGTAGGCTTTCATGCGTGACTAACATACGGGAGAATGTTTGGGTTTTAGATCAAAGAAAACTCAGTTTGGTGTGGCCTTATGTGCACTTGACTAACATCACGGAATGTTTCTGGGATTTTTAGACTGAAGAAAACTCAGTTTGGTGTATCATTGTTTGCATGAACCTTTGCAGGAATTTATGGGCTTTCATGCATGACTAACATGCCATTTTTAAGGGTTTTTAGATCAAGAAAACTCAGTTTGGTGTGGCCTTATATGCAAGACTAACATCGCAGAATGTTCTAGGTTTTAGGCGAAGAAAAAGAAAAAACTCAGTTTACAGTGTATGTCATTGTATGCATGAAAAACATGCAGGAATTTTATGGGCTTTCATGCACTTATTAACATGCAGAATATTCTAGGTTTTTGGGCGAGAAAACTCAGTTTAGGTGTATTATTAGTATGCATGAAAAACATACAAAATTTTATGGGCTTTCATGAATGTTAACATCACAAGAATTTTCATGGAGCCCGATGGTGATGAATAACATCACGAGAATTTTCTGGAACTAATATAGTTATTACGTGTTATTGCATATCTTTGTTTTTTAAGGTTTTAGGACAAAAAATCAAAGTTGGCTTGTTATTACTTGAATTAATGCCATGCAAAATTTTATGGAACCAATGCGGATTTAGTGCATGCTTATGTGGTGTCTTGATTTGAATATGTGGAATATTAACATGGTTTGCATGTATGTTAAATATGAAATGTTGTGTGCATTAGACATGAGTGTTGCGTACACATGAATATCTGGTGTAATAGAATGTCCATGTAAAGGTTTTCATACATTGGTCATGGGTTTGAGTGCGATGGCACAAATTGCATTACATTGGTGTGCGGTAACACCACATTATGAAAGTGTGTACATAGTGCGATTTGTACTTGCATTTGGTGTTGAATCGTGTGGGCTTTGGGAATGGGACGAGAAGTCAAATTGAGTTCCATAGTGTTGAAATGGAAAATGAAATGTGTCGGGCGTAGTGTGGGGATAGATACCCCCTCGGGTGAAAAACACGAAAACTGGTTAAACAGTATCCACGAGGTGAAAGCCCGAAAAACCGGAAGGTGTAAAGAGACCAGCGGTGAGACCCGAAAGTTATTTGCCCCCAGACCGCGAAGCGATTAAATAAATATCACATAGACTATGAGTTGTGAGATGGGAGTCGGAATTGACTCAGTACTGATTTCCCATTGGCACTTGCGTTAGGTGGTGGGTCGGAGGTTGCCCCGGTACTAGGGCCATGTACAGTGTCGTCTCATACATGCATGTAGACTTTTTCCATGATAGGATAACATGTATGCATGGATTGGTTGTTAGTTAGTGAATGATCATTTGCATGTGTGCTGCCTAGGTGAGGAAATAGCCCTTATAGGATTTGTCTCTGCGGCGTTAGCTCACCGTCGTGGGACCCCTCTTCCCGGTGCGGGGCAGGCGGCTCCTTAGATTTGGGATTATGAAGCGGGGCCGAAGCGTGGCCTTGATTTCTTGTTTTGTGTATATATTAGAACAAACTAGTATTAATATATGTTTGTATTAGGAGTGATGTAATAACTCTTTAGATATAAAAATGTATGGTCTTGTAGCAGTATGGGCGAGTATGATGATGGGCCTATTGGGCCATTTTACTCATGTGGGTCTCATGATATGAGACACACGAGGTTTCCAGCAGGTTGGCTTGATGGTGATGGGACCCCGAGGTTTGGGGTGTCACGACTTGTATCGAGCTTAGTTATACGAATACCTAGGGCTTGGGGCATGGGTTTAGGACATGCTGTTAATGTGTAGGAGCATCATAGCCTGGTATAGCTTGGTGTTGGAGCTTGAGTTAGAGTTACCTAGTGCTCGGAAATTGATATCCAGATCATAGTGTTTTTTATCAAGGTCTAGGTAGGAGGTTACCTAGGAGTCCACGAGACAGGATTAGATCGCAACATGCATTGTGTGTTTTCTGCTTTATGCTTTGATTGTATGTGCATGATTGTATTGTCTGGAGTGCGCATTGAACCTTATCACGTGGTAGGATGTATATAGAAAATGCGAACACTAGGGTTGAGAAACGTAACCTTAGGAGTTCGGGAAATAAACGGATGGTTTGGGATATTAAGTATATTATTGGTCGGCATGTGTGCTAATAGTTGGACACGAAAATGATTCCAAACTTGTTGTTTGACTGTTGTAGATGGCAAGTAGAGGGCGGGCGTAGGAATTAGATCCACGGGGTGATGGTCGACCACCACTGTTTTTTGATCGTGACCTTCGCAGAGGCCATGAGTCTTTGCGATAGCCACGAGCTTCACGGTGTCGCGGCTAGAAGTCGAGGGGAGGTGCCGGTAACCTCCCGGAGGTTCAAGGCACACCATCCTCCGGCGTTCACGGGAGGAGGACCCGATATTGGCGGGCCATTGGTTCCGTCGAGATTGAGAGGATTCTCAGGGCTATGGAGATCACCTCGGATGCACTACTCGGATCTGTTGGCTTCATTCCGGCAGGGGGTGAAGTCGGATCACGGTGGGAGTGGGTCCGACACGAGGGACTTGAAGACTATGACATTGGACTGATTCGCGGGTATTTATGGGGAAGTACTTTCCGGTTTACGCTAGACATCACGAAGGCCGAGTTCCTTGAGTTGAGACGGGGAGCGTGGCGTAGCGAGTGCGTAGCGGATTCACGAGGTTGGCGCGTTTCGGGATGATTATGCTGGCCAGCGGCGAGTCGAGAAGTTCGAAGATGGGTTGAAGTTGTCCATCGGGTAAGATTGTAGGACATAACCTACAAGATATGGATTCGATGGTTGAAATGCGACCTTGATTATTGAGCGAAGGTAGATGGCCTTTCGTAGCATCGAATCATGGGATCGCCCAGTAATAAGAAGAGAGGCAACTTCTTGAGGCTCAGGAAAAGAAGCGAAGGACTTGTTCCACGAGGGGTTTCAAAGAGCGAGTCGTAGCCAGCGGGGCTGAGCCGGTCAGGGTTACGGTCGGTGGGAAGATGACATGTTTCCTTTTGCCATCGGTACAGGGACACATGGCGAGCGTCCTCAGTCTGGGGGTTTCGGGATCGGGACCTCTGAGTCCGATCATCGGTGGGACATGGCGGACTCGATATGTTCCTCCTTGCCCCCGCGGCATGGGCGGGGAGCCGATTATCATTCTCGAGGTGCGACCACGAGCATCGAGTGTTTCACGGGCATGAGCGGGGGCGGAGTATGGGTCGGTCGAGGGCGAGTGCACGGGCCGGGACCCCGAGGGCTCGAGGCGTGTCTACGCCATTACTCCATAGGCTGAGGCAGCAGATCAGTCAGTGATTCAGGGTACGTTTCTACTCTTTCGCCTGTGGGCAAGGGTGTTATTTGACTAAGGTGCATCGCATTCCTTTATTACTGCATCTTGTGTGAGAGTATTGGGCTTAGAGGTTGAGACGTAGGCGAGCCATTACATCTTTGAGTTCTCACCAGGGACTAGGAGAAGGGGTGATCGGATGTATGTCGAGGATGTGAGTTAGAGGTCCTGCGGGATTCTACTCACGGTGGACCTTCGGGTCATGGACATGTCAGAGTTCGAGGTCATCCTCGAGATGGACTAGTTGACGGCACATCGGGTTGTCATGGGTGTGATCGTATGAGAGTTACGCTACACGAGGCGGTACTTGTGTTGTGTTTCGAGGGAATAGGTACGATGTTTCACCCCATCGCGTGTCGCGATTCCGCGATGTACGGCCGGTTGGCGAGGTTGGCTAGCTAGCCACCACGGAGGGCCAGGTGAGACGAGGATATGAGTGCCTCGGGTGGTTTCTGAGTCACGAGGATGTTTTCAGGATGAGCTGCGGGATTACCTCCATCGAGAGATGTAGACTTAACGTGAGTTTGCATCCTGGGGCGTCGCCTATTTCTTTGACTCGCGCGCCAGGATGGCGCCGGTTGAGTTACGAGGAGCTGAGGTCGGATCTGAGGGGATTCTTGGGCAAGGGTTTCATTAGACCCGAAGTACTTCGCCATGGGGTGCTCGGTTCTGTTGTGAAAAAGAAAGATAGAACCCTTCGACTATGCATCGATTACAAGCAGGTTGAACAAAGGTTGCTATCAAAATGATATCCATTACAGTTGATGACTTGTTTGATCAAGCGCGAAGAGGCGCGTCTACTCGAAATAGACCGCCTTTGGTTACCATCGATTGAGGATTAGGGAGCGAGACATCCCCTAAGACGGCGTTCGGGACGCGGTATAGAACTACAGTTTCTGGTGATGCCCTTTGGATTAGCCAGATGCACGGCGGCATTCATGGACCTCGTGAATAGGGTGTTCCAACCTGTTGATCGGTGTGGTGGTCTTTGTTGATGACATCGATCTACTTGTCGGAGTGGAGCATGAGGATCCATTTGAAGGCTCGTACTCTGACTTTAGGGATCATCGATTTGTATGCCAAGTTATTAAGTGCGAGTTTTGGCTGGCGAGGTGGGTTTCTTGGGATTGCGATGATTGTCGACCGAGGGGCGTGTCGGTGGACTGGAAGGTTGGTTGTGATGAGTTGGGAGGCCGTCGGTCTTCGAGATACGTAGTTTCTTGGGATTGGCTGGGTATTATAGGAGGTTTATAGAGGATTTCTCCCTGCTAGCAGCGCCTATGACTAGATTGACCCGGAAGGAGGCCAAGTTTGTGTGGGATGACTCATGCGGCGGCGTTCTGGAATTGAAGAAGAGGAGGCTTACTTGGCTCCTATCCTAATAGTCCCGGAAGAGACGAGGTACCGCAGTGTCTTGTGATGCTTGAAGGACGGGCTAAGTGTGTTACGATGCGATCCAGAGAAGGTTATGGCTTATGGTTCTCGCGATTAAAGAATCACGACGAGAATTACCCAGCGTGACATGGAATTGGGCGTAGTCTGCCGCCACGAAGATTTGGCACCACTACTTATGTGGTGGGCGGTTCGAGGTGTTTCGAGGACACAAAGGCAAATGCATCTTCACGCGGCGAAACCTCAACATGAAGGCGTGCGGTGGATGGAGTTTTGGAAGGTCGACCGCTGCGTACCGTCCGGTAAGACCGCCGATGGTGGGCGATGCGCTTAGCCGAAAACCTGAAGTGCGGCTGGTAAAACTTCGGGAATGGCGGATGCTGAAGGCGCGATTAGGCGATTCGGTGATGCGATGGCGGGGCTCAAGGTACCTTGGGAAGTATGATGGCTCGCAGCCTCTTTTGGCAGTATTGGGTGCGGAGTGCGGGGCGAACTGGTATCCATCGGGGCCGGAGCGCAGTCGGGTACAGCGAGACGAAGGTGGGCCATCCACACAGATGGTAGTCTTCGGTATAGGGACGGGTTGTGGTTCCCCGGTCGGCGGGTTTAGGGGAGGAGGGTCCTCGAGGAGTTCCATTGCTCCCGGTCGGCGCATAATCCGGGTGGCACGAAGATGTATCCATGACCTTCGTGCGAGAGTATTCTTGGGGCGGGATGAGAAGAGGCATGTTGGGGTTTTGTCTGGCGATGTCTCACGTGCAGCTGGTCAAAAATTTGAGCACGAGAGGCCAGCGGGGCTACTCGGCCGTGGAATGGCGGTGGAAGTGGGGAGCACATCACGATGAAGGTTGACTTTGACTCACGGACATCCGGGAAGCATGATCACGATATGGTTATAGTGGGCCGACTCACCAAGTCGCACATTTATGGCCTTGCGAGGATGACCTTCACCTTTGGAGGAATTCTACGAGGTTGTATATCTGGGAGATAATGCGGTTGTGGAGTTCCAGGTATTCACACATAGTATGGACCGGGATCCTCGGTTTGGCTCCGAGTTACGGAAGAGTTTCAAGAGAGGCCGTAGGGACCCGGCTTCGATGGCGTAAGCTTTTTTCATCCTCAGACGGATGAAATTGTCCGAGAGCGAGGTAATTCCAGATTTTGAAGGGACGTACTTCACGAGCATGCGTCCTGGATCTCAGTAGGCTGGGAGGCGCGCCGCAGTAGAGTTTACTATGATGCGACTATCAGCCAGTATTGGGATATGGCGGCGCATGGGGCTCTGGGAGGCCATGTCGATCCCTTATATGTTAGACGAGAGGGTGGGAGAGGCTCCACTCCAGCTGAGTCAGTTGATTAGAGACACACCTCCCAAAGAAGAGTGGGTATGATCAAGCATCTCACCTGCCTTGAGCAGCCAAAGGGTTCTGTTGATATCCCCAGTGAAGACCTCTAGAGTTCGAGGTGGGCATGTCTTCTTGAAGGTGATGCCACAAGAGAAGGAGTGATCGAGATTAGGAAAGCGAGGGTTGTCGGCGGGGTACATTGGACGCCGGTACTCGAGAGGGTGGGCGCGATGCGTATCGGTTGGCGTTGCCACCGAGTTTGTCCAGCGTTCATGAGGTGTTTCACGTCTCTATGCTCGGGGGTACGCCGGATCCGGGTCTTATAGTGGTTGGGGAGGCTTTGTTGTTAATGCGACCGGGACCTTCGAGGGAGGGACGGTCGCGTCATCGCTGGACTGGCCAGAGAGCGGGTTTTGCATGGCAAGGCGTGGGAAGCGTGAGAGGTGATGGCGGCCGCAGGGAGTCGGGAGGCGACATGGGAGCGGGACATCGCGTGCGGCGTAGCTATCCCTTCTTGTTCAACAGGGAAGGTGCGTTTTCTAGTCATTAATGTTTTAAATGACTGTTGCATATGCATGTGGTTGATTGTTTGTATGTATGCGGGAATTTCGGGACGAAATTCTTTTAAGGGGGGGAGAATTGTGAAACCTGGGAAAAAGCGTATTTTTTTTTCCTTTTTCTCTTTTTTCTTCTGAAAATGAGTGAATCGGTAAATTCATGCCGGGACGGTACCGTAAAACCCTGATCTTTCTACGAACCCTCGGATAGTGGCGGATCCACTTGTAGTTAGAATCAAATCTCGTGAGGAAATCTACGTGAAGACAAACGGCTGTCGGGTGCGGGGCGTCGGTTTTGCACGTGTTCGAGGCAGGCAGATAACCATGGGGGTGCACCATGTGGCACTTGCATGGGAGACACCAACTTTGTACGTGGAGCTGAGAGTGTCATGCCTAGGATGCATGAGTTGGGTGGGAGCCAAATGTGAGCTACCCTCGTGCATGAGCATGAAAGTGGTTGATTGTGGCATGGAGAACACATGGTCTTGAGTTGACCAAGTGTCAAACAAATGGATGTTGAGTGGGCTCCCTAGGTCAAACCAACTTGGTAGTTTGAGGAGAGATGGCAAACAATTCGTAGACAAGAGGAGAGAGAGAGAAAGAAAAGAAAAAAGAGAGAGAAAGAAGAAAGAAAAGAAAAGAAAGGAAGAAAAAGAATCCAGAAAGAGAAGAAAAGAGAGAAAGGGGAGAAAGGGAGGAGGGGCTTTTCCTCCATTGTTTTTCAGGTACAGGTGGATCAAGAACTGATCCCTACACACTTCAGAAGGTGAGGATCTTTCCTCTTTGGTTATTTCCTTGTTTGGGAGCCATGGGGAAATGGCATTTAGTTAATTTGCTATGTGATTACTTTGAATGAAAAACATCTTTGGAGATTATGAATGTTTGTCCCATCACCCGAATTTTCTGAGTTTAATTTGAATTGTGATGTTGTCCATGCTGAATTTTACGGGTTTTAAGACTGAATTTTGATGTTGTACTTGCTGAATTTTAAGGTTTGAAGGCTGAAATTAGTAATATTGTACATCTTTGTTTTTTACGGTTTTAGATTGAAGAAAACTCAGTTTGAGGTGTATCATTATGCATGAAAACACGAGAATTTTATGGGCTTTCATGCATGACTAACATGCAGAATGTTTTGGGGTTTTAGATCAAAGAAACTCAGTTTGGTGTGGCCTTATGTGCATGACTAACATGCGAATGTTCTAGGTTTTTAGGCTGAGAAGAAAACCCGAGTTTGGTGTATCATTGTGTCCATGAAAAACATGCAGAATTTTATGGGCTTTTTTCATGTGACTAACATGCCGAGAATGTTTTTGGGGGTTTAGATCAAAGAAAACTCAGGTTAGTGTGGCATATGCGTGACTAACATGCGAAATATTCCTAGGTTTTAGGCGAAGAAAGCTCAGTTTAGTGTATCATTGTATATGCATGAAAAACATGGAATTTTATGAGCTTTCATGCATGACTAACATGCAAGAATGTTTTGGGGTTTTAGATCAAAAAGCTCAGTTTGGTGTGGCCTTATATGCAGGAGACTAACATGCGAGTGTTCTAGGTTTTTAGGCGAAGAAAAAGCTTCGGTTGGTGTATCATTGTATGCATGAAAAACATGCAGAGAATTTTATGGGCTTTGTGCATGACTAACATGCACCCAGAGAATGTTCTAGGTTTTTAGGCGAAGAAAGCTCGGTTTGGTGTATTATTGTATGCATGAAAAACATCTGAAAATTTTATGAAACTCATGAATGTTAACATACGAGAATTTTAAATGGAATGATGACTAATGAATAACATGAAATTGTGAATATTAACATACGAATTTTCTTGAACTAATATGGTTGTGCATGTTGTGCATATCTTTACATTTTTAAGGTCTAGGACAAAAAAATCAAAGTTGGCTTGTTATAACTTGAATTAATGCCAATGCGAATTTTATGGAACCAATCTGGTTAGTGCATGCTTATGTGATGTCTTGATTTGAATATGTGGAATATTAACATGGCTGCATGTATGTTAAATATATAAATGTTGTGTACATTAGACATGAGTGTTCTGCTTACACACATAGTGTCTGATGAAGAAGAATGTCCATGTGAGTTTTTCATACATTGGTCATGGGTTTGGTGCAGTGGCACAAATTGCATTGCATTGGTGTGCGTAACACCATTACATGAGTGTGTACATGGTGCGAGTTGACACTTGCATTTGGTGTTGAATCGTGTGGGCTTGGGAATGGGACGAAGTCCAATTGAGTTCCACAGTGTTAAACGAAAATGGAAAATGAAATGTGTCGGGCGTGGCAAGTAGGGGATAGATACCCCCTCAAGTTAAAAGCACGAAACCTGGTTAGGCGGCGTATCCACGGGTGAAAGCCGAAAAATGTCGGCACGAAGGGTGTAAGAGACCAGCGGTGAGACCGAAAAGTTCTACATTGCCCAGACTGAAAGCGGTCATAATATCACATATTCGCGAGGAGTTGTGAGATGGGAGTCGGAGGTGACTCGTCGCGATTTCCCGCATTAACGCCGTTGGGGCGGTAGGTAGGAGGAGGTCTGACGGTACTTGGGCCATATGCGTGTCGTCTCATACATACATATAGATTTTTCCATGATAGGATAACATGGCAATACGCAGTTGATTTGTTGGTTTGGCCAGTGAAATGATCATTTGCATGTCTTTTGGTAGGGAAAATAGCCCTTATAGGATTTATCTCTATTGGGCGTTAGCTCACCGTCATTAGGACCCCTCTTCAGTACGAGACAGATGCAATGAGCAGACAGCGCTGCAAGTAGGGATTATGGTAAGCTGCTGCGCCTTAATTCCCTATGTTTTATTGTATATATTAGAACAAACTAGTATTAATATATGTTTGTATTAGGGTGATGTAATAACTCATAGATATAGAAATGTATGGTCACAGTAACCATATGGGCCAGTATGATGATGGGCCTATTGGGTGCCATTTTACTCGTGTATGGGTCTACGTGATATGAGACACACGGGTTTCATGAGGTTGACGGTAGTCAATGGAATTTGCCCCGGGTTTTAAGTGTCCTAAACATCTTTGGACGTAAAGTACCTGCATGATCAATCTACTAAAACATCCACGTTTATCGAGAAAATAAGAAAATCTGGCCAGTCTCTTCTCCGCTGTCTACGGGTCGCCTCTTTGCTCTTGCTTTTCGTGCCCTTGTTCGTACGTTCTTCGATGCCCTCGATTTTTGGTCCCTCTTTCTTTTAATGATGGTGGAGCATGAAATTGCGCTGACGTCGCGATGTTAGCCACTCGTTGGCGGCAATCCGGCGTTGGACGTCGCGGCGTTCTGCCGGCTTTTATGCTTTTTCTTCTCTCTACTCAGGCCCCTGGCGCTGTTCTCTTGCTATTCACATAAAATGCAAGAATCAGATATCGGGCTATATAATGCATATTTAACTGTAAAATAAAGCTAAAACCATAAAACATACGCGGGTATGGCATGAGTGATTTAGGCACTCATCACCCACATAAACAGGGCACCTCTTAGTCCCTTTACGATTCGTCACCGAATTATTGTGATACCAAAAACACCACAAAACCCAAAGACATCAGTCTCGGGATCAAAACCAAACCTCAACATAGTCGTTTAAAACTAGTCGAAAATCACATTACATTTGTCGAAAAATCACAAAACTTTAAACCAAAGCGTAGAAAATTCAGCCTATCTGGTCAGGAAGCTTGATCTCAAAAACTCCTGATGGAGTCAAATTTCGGACTAAAATTTTGACCTCTCCACGGCCTTTAAGAAAACCCAAGCCATTAAATGACCTTTAGGCTAAAAATAACCCAGTAGGAAGGAATTTCCTACCTCGTGAGGATTTGAAACTCAGATTTTGGTAACATGCGTAACTACGATGTGTGAATCAACCTTGCCTTTTGCTCTGACTAAAACCTACGGTCTAATTTTCGTAGATCTTAGAGAGAAGCGATTTTTTTTTCCTTTCTCTCTCTCTCTCTCTCTTCTCGCTCTCACCCACTCACCAGCCCTGTTTGTTTTTTTTTTTTTTCCTTTCTTTGTTTTCCTTTTTGACTTTTTATCTTCTTTTTTTTTACCATGTTGACATCTCTCATTCGGCTCCGTTTTAACTTTAAAACAATTTATTTGTTTCGAGTTCAATTTATTTTATGAACTTAGCTCAAACTAACATTTCATTCCAAGTTTTATTAAATCTGCGTCGCCGTCATTGGCGACATATCGCTCTCGGCTTGTAAAAAAAATTCTGATTGTCTCATAATTCAATGAAATTTTTTTGGGTCTCTAGTTCATAAAGACAAATTTAACGGTCTTGATCAGTTTAGTCGTCCAATCTAGGAATTTTATGAACTCCCTTTGAACCATTATGGCAATTTATTTATTATTATTATCATTTTCCATTCTTGAAATTTTCTAATTTTCCCGGGTTTATTCTTTATATGAATTTCGTCCCCGAAATTCACACATACTAGCACACACAAACACATGCTTATGTAGTAATATTCTAATGTCAAATATTAGACCACACACCTTCATCCTCTAATAGGAAATGATGGAGTGGCCGCGCCGTGTCTCAGTTCCCAAGTTACCGCTCCACCTCGACTCCTCGTGTTTCCACAACACCACTATATGGTCTTGCATAGCAATACCTAATCTCGACTATCCAAGATACGCACTAGTCCCTCCTTGAAGGTCCCATCTGTATCAACAATAATCCCTCCCTAATCCACAACATGAGTTGGATCTGGAGTACATTTCCGGAGAATGGAGACGTGGAACACCTCATGGACACCTAATAAACTCGGTGGTAGCGCTAACCGATATGCAACTGTGCCCACCCTCTCGAGTACCTCGAATTCCTAATATGCCTCGATTAACTGGCTTCCCTTGCTGCCATGGGGAATCTAACCACTCCTCTCTTAGGCATCACCTTGAAGCGTCACCCGCCTCCAGGCTCTAGAGGTCGGCTTTGTCGTCAGTAGCTCTTAATCGGCTTTGAGTCGTAAGAAGATGCTTCTATATCAAACCCACCTTCTTCAAGGTGTCTCTAATCAGATCCGGACCAGTGATGGAACTCCTCCCACCTCTGTCTAACAAATTGGGGATCGACATGGCCTCCCATATAAAGCCTCATAAGTTGCCATCTGTATACTCACCTGATAACTGTTGTTGTAGGTGAATTCCACTAAGGGTAAGTGCTCCTCCCAGCTACCCTTAAGATCCAGGATGCATACTTGCAGCATGTCCTCTAAAACCTGTATGGTCATCTTCGACTGACCATCGGTCTATGGATAAAAAAAATGATGTTCATCATCCACTACGTCCCCATGGCCTTCTGGAAACTCTTCCAAAAGTGTCTGAGATCTGGGATCCTTGTCTTGTCACACTGACCCCACCTTAGGCGGATGGGCGCGAGGCGAGAGCTGGGCTGAGACTCTTGCACCTTTTCAAACATTGGTGAGCCCAAGTCTTATAATTGTAACAAAATATTGTATACAAAAATACAAAATAAAACTACCACCATAGTGGTGTTTACAGTGTCATATACATACAGTCTTGAGTCCCATTTACATTTACATATACAAAACCATAGAAGTAGGAAGGATTCCCGCCTTCGACTTGATACAGACTAGGATTGTTCAACGCTGACTTCCAACAAATCTAGGGTTATGAAGGATTCTAACTAAACCATAGGTTTGAAACCTACCAAAATCCAAAGCCACATGATTCCATACAAAATCATACAAAGCTCTATACTAGAATCATTCAAATTCCATACGGAAATCTTAGTTCCATAGAGTTCCTTTCTTTTTGCAAATCGATTAGGCTATTTCCACTTTAGCCCATACTCTTCTTACTTTATGACTTCTATGTCCCATTTTGACAGATTACAAATTTGTCCTTGTGTCTTGTAAAATTTCCGGATTTCTCACTTTCCATGTTTCGCATTTAAATTACGAAAAATTCAAATTATGCCTACAAAATACCCTAAACACGTTGAAAAGGACTAGGGTATATTTCAGAGTGTTACATGTCCAATACGATAGAGATTGGCACTCCATGTAATCGAAAAATCTCACAAATATACAACAGGCAGAATTCCTCCAGTGTGAAGGTCATCCGCACCCCTAGAAAGTGTGTCGACTTAGTGAGCCGGTCCACTATAACCCATAAGGCATCATGCCTCTGTTTGTGTCACAGTAACGAAGTGGGTCTAAAATCCACATCGTGACATGCTCCCACTTCCACTTTCTCTTATCAAAGGTTAGAGAGGCCTGTGTCTTACGGTGTAGCTTTTAGCGACCGCGTGAGACACCGTCAAACAAATCCCCAGCATTATTATTCTTCCGCTCCGGTAATACTAGCAACGAATCCGCGGTACATCTTTGTGCCGCCTTGATGCCTGGCGAATCGACGATGGAACTCGGATCTCTCTCCGGTCGATTAGGCTGGGAACCCTGACCCGACCCCTATACTTGAAAGACTACCCTTTGTGTGGATGGCTAGCCGTTACCCGTACCTATTTGTACACGGTCACGATGAACAATATCTACCATGACTGCCGCGGGACTCGATCACCCTACTCAATAGGGATGGCAAAGCTACCAAACTCCTTAGTGCTCCTTGAGCTTGATCACTGTACTACAGCCTAAACTATCCCACAGTCTCGAGCATCTGCCACTCCCGGGAAGCTACACCCCTTGTACTTCTTATGACTTCCGACTGAGCGCATCAGCCACTACATTTGCCTACTCCATCCCTCTGCGTTGCCTCATGTTGAGGTTAAAGCTTTGTGAAAATATCGCCATCTTCTTGTGGTGCGAAGAAAATACACTGAAAATGCTCACCATCTGACGGTAGCACCCAAAATCCTCTTTAAGGCAAAGACTATGGCTGCCAACTATAGATCATGTGTAAGGTAATCATGCTCATGATTCTTTAGTTGTTTGGAACCATAAGCCACAACCCTCCCGGACTGCATCAAGACACATCCCAGTCTGTTTCTAGAGACATCACAGTACACCATGTACCTCTGTCCCTATTTTGGGACTATCAGAACAGGAGTTGTAGTAAGCCTCATTTTCAATTCTTGGAATGCCTTCTCACATAGGTCATTCCACTCGAATTTTGACCTCTTTCTTGGTAAACAAAAACGAAGCGCTCCAAGGTGAAGTGCTCAGTCTAATAAAACCCTTGTCAAACAATTCTTACAGTTGGACCGCCCGAGGTTCACGCAGCTCAGCGGTGCTATCCTATGAGTCATATAAATGGTAGCGTGCGGGGTGTAACTTCGATAACAAAGTCTATCCACGGTATTGGAGGTAATCCGTTAGCTCGTAGGAACGTCTTCATACTCGCAAACCACTTGAGGAAGACTGAAGTCATGTCTCCTAAATCACCGGAGTAAAGAAACCATGGCGGCCCATCCAACTGCATCCTCCAGCAGGAGTGATGCACGATGGGGTAAAAAACATAACTACTCCCCTGAGGGCGTAACATAATACCATCTTGTGTTTAGGTGGTAACCCACCTACAATCACAATCAATGACGACTCTATGGGTCATCAGCCAGTCCATCCTAAGGATGACATCGAACTTTGATATGTCCATGACCTCAGATTACAGTGAGTAGAATCCACGAGATCTCACGACTCACGGATAAAAAGACTGGCATCTGATCGGCCTCACCACCAGTTCCTAGGAGAATTCCCACATCTGCTTGACTTTTCAAAGGTTTGACCTCTAGCCCGAAACTTTCTTTTTTTCATTATGCGTGATAAACATGAATCGATGTACCCAATTTAAACAACACTTTTATCAAGAGGTGTGAGGGCAAATATTCTATGTCACTTCCGGCCGATGCTGAAGCTCGTGGTACTCACAGGCGTAGACAGTGCCCCACTGGAGTCCCACTAAAGTCTGCAGGCCTAGAGTCTTAGCCTCGACCCCTACCCATGCCTTGGCCTATGTGGCCCATCTATGAAATAGTAGGTGCTTGTGGCCCAGCACCACAGGTTTGTTTTTATCGGTTCCTCCCAGCTATTTGGGAGTGAGGGAAGGAATAAGCGTAATAAGTGTTTGTCCAACCCGATGGCCAGGATTGTCTTTACGTCCCAACCTGCAGGATCCTTCCCTCTGAGGGTAATCCCGCCTCATATGTCCAAGCTGATGGTAGAAACAACATGTCATCTATCCTGGCCGGGTAGAAGCCTCGACTCAGCCTTGGCCCTGATAATTGCGGCCCCGTCTCTGGAATCCTCTTGGAATAGAATTCTTATGCCTTTTCTGAGATTAGAAAGAAGGTGGATTCTCCTTCTCTGTACAGGCACCCGTATCTCGGGATGTACATGTAATCTACTTCTCTTTCAATGGCCAGGATATCGACCGCCGAGTCCCTCCTCCCATGTATGTCGGAGGATGATGTGATTGAACCCCCAAGTTTTCGTCCCTCCTTGGCCAGCGTTGCCGCCCGAGTAAATGCCGGGTGGTAGCGGTATGGCGCTCGCACACTGGCTAGAAATTGCAGTGCCTATAGCCTCTATAAAGGCTTGTGGGTCAAACACATGTGGTGGTTGACTATTTTCTCGTGGACAACCTGCGTCGGGTGCCTGGGCTTTCATCTACCTGGTCGGATAGCGATATATATTTTGCTTTTTCTTGTTTAAATAGTAGTGCATGTGCCAACTACTAATGAACTTTAACATCATGCTACACCAGTTCATCCCTTTTTTCCTTAGTGGTGTGTGCCGGACAGTAATACAAATCGGTTCCAGAACTATCGTGTTCATTTTGTTTTCGAACCCCTTTAGGTTATGTTTCTAACCACAGTGCTCCGTATACAATCTCACAGTGTATATTATTCCTTGCAAATCACCACACATATCACCTGACACATGTTAAGCCTGAAAACCACCTTGACACACAACAATGCATGATCTAAACCCATGCCCATCGGCCCTCGATACTCGTGTACCTAGACTCTTGATACCTAGGCGAGACAGTAGTATCGGGACCATACTGTGGATACCCACATTCGGGCTCCTAGGTGTCGTTCTGCAAGCTCTATCTTAAGCTGTGACACCTCAAATCCGGGGGTCTCGTAACCAAGCTATGACACCCGTCACAGGGGGTCCCGTTGTGGTATGGGACCCCAGATTCAAGTGTCTGATTGTATCTTCTAAAGTTCCCAATTTCTTGATTCAAAATTTTAATTACCAAAATTCAAGTCCCTTATATCCAAAATTTAAATTCTCAATTTCTAGATTTCAATTTCCAAATCAAATTCAAAAATTTTCATTTCCAATTAAAGCCCCAATTTTCAAAATGCAAATCCTCAATTCCAAATTTCAAATTTCAAAAATTGGGAATTTCATTAAAATTCAAATTACAGATTCCCAAAATAAAAAGGTTAAAGGTCATTTTTGCCCCTCAATTATTGCTCAATTGTCAATTTACCTCCTCAACTAATTTTTTTTTTTTGTCATTTTTGTTCTTCAACTATGGCTTAGGTATCAACTTAGCCCCTCAACTAAATTTTTTTTGTCCTTTTTAGTTTTGTAGTATTTAAAACCAATAATTTTTTTCCTTATTTTCATATGAAGTTGATGTATAAAAAATAAAAAAATTTAAAATATATTTATTAGAACTCAACATTTTATTTATACAATACTCTTTTAAATCATTTTATTTATCTATATAAGTATTAAATAATTTAAAAACATATAATTCGTTGAATAAATTTTAATATTTTTTTTCTTGTGAAACTAAATACTAGAAAACAAATTCTTAAATTTTTTAAAATCAAATGTGGTAAATATGAATATCTTGGATTATAGTTTGGTAATCATAAAATACACCAACTTCATCAAGCAATTCAATTTTTTTTTCTTTTTCATATGAAAATAATGACAAAATTATTAATTTTAAAAACTATAAAAGTAAAAATGAAAAAAAAAAAAAAAAAAAAGAAGTTGAGTTGCTAAATTGACAACTAGCAAATAGTTGAAGGACATAAATGACAAAAAAGTCGTACAGTTTGAAACACCCCACCCCTACTAGTGGCTGCAAGGTTTACCACTCATAGAAATCTTCACCAAGCAATTCTAATGACTAGAATTTATGAAGCGGCCGTGTTGCTTTCTGAAACCCTATAAAGATTTTTCTTTTCCCAACTAATGACTGGTAGAAAATCTCTACAAAGATATCACCACAAGGACATATTCCAAACTCGATACAATAAATACACACTTTTCCAACATACAACCAGCAATATTCTTTCAATAGAGCCTCATGCTCAATACATTTTCACAAAACTATACTATGTACATACATGTGCTCCATTATACAAATTCAAAGTATTTCCTTACAAAATATTATTAATAACAAAGATCGATACAAAATTTCAGGAGAATCTTAATCAGCCCAACACCGATGCCCAGACTGAAAATAGTTTTTAAACAGAAAACAATGAGCCAACGAGCCTAGCAGGTATGCTTTATAAAAAGGTTTTTCTATTTCGAAAACATCTCAAACCGTAAAACTCTTTACGATATATCCCGCAAGTTCGCTTGCTCACTTTAAAGTTTCTAAAACTTTCTGTACTTGCTTGCTTTTAAAAGTTTATAAAACTTTTCAAACTTGCTTGCTTGCTTTGCTTTGCTTTTCTTTATAAGTTTATAAAACTTTTCTCCAATCTCTTGCTTGCTTGCTTTACCTTGCTTTGCTTTAAAAGTTTATAAAACTTTTCTCAAATCTCATGCTTTAAAAGTTTATAAAACTTTTCATAAATCTCTTGCTTTAAAAATTTTCCAAAACTTTTTATAAACACGGGAGCCTAGGCTCAACCGCTTGCTTTTAAAATAAAAATGGGAGCTTGGGCTCAACCATTTGCTTTAAAATCACCACGGGAGCCTGGGCTTAACCGCTCGTTTTGAAATAAAAACAGGAGCCTGAGCTCAACCGTTTGCTTTAAAAGTTTATAAAACTTTTCATAAACTCCTTGCTTAAAAGTTTGAAACTTTTCATAAACATCAGAGTCTGCTCGACCGCACCAAAGGGTTGATTTAAAACTATATGGAAAACGTTTATAAAACAAGATCAACCATCGAGGCCTTTCGTCATCGTGACTCTAGCAAACACGGAGCCTGGCTTCAACCGCGCTTCGGAAGGACCTGTCCACTACTCAGGTGGAAGAGCCTTATTCAATTCTTTTTCCGTAAATATGCGGAATGACCTTCGCTCACGTCACTACAATCTAGTTACGCTAACCTTATATACCCAAGACGCGTTATCGTTTTAAAGATAGAGTGAATCGTTACTTCAACAAATCGTACGCACGAATACAAACATAATATCATCGTTTCACGGATTAACTTCCAACTGATAAAAATGTTAAAACGAGGATTTTCATAAACGTCATAACGATTTATTGTTAAAATACGTTGAACACCAAAACCATTGCTTGTTTGAAATATGGTTTGATAATTCAAAACCATTGCTTGATTGAAATATGGTTTGATAATTCAAACCACGTTTGCTTAATAAAACCCATTGCTGCTTGTTTTTCAACTATGGTTTAAAATCAAACCATTGCTTGAAATATGGTTTAACAATTCAAAACCATACGCTTGAAATATGGTTTAATACTTTAAAATCATTGCTTTAAAACCATAACATACCAATGTAAAATGATTTATAAATAATACACTAGTATTTAAAAAATATAGTTTAGAACACTCACCTTTTTGTTTACCAAAACTTGAGCACGACTCCACAACTTTCCCGCCTTTGCTTTTAGCCTACACACTTAAACGAATACTACAAAACATTAATCTCACGTATAGCGTAAAACTTAACGCACTCCACACACAAGTCACTTTAGGTCACACAACATTCATATAAAGCCAACGAACAAATTACCTCGAAAGACCAAAAAATCTCAACAAAAAAAAACCACTCATTTTGGCAAACCTTTCCAACAATACCCGGACTTTATTACCCAAAAATTATTCAAACGATCTTCAAAAATTATGAAACTCTCCATATTAGTCATTTATATATCCAAAGATATCTCTTTAAATTTTCAATTTAAAATTTCGTCTCTAAGGCCCTCAACCACATAACACAAATTATAGCATTTTTTTGATGCCAAATTGGTTAGCTCACGTGAATTACTGGATTGTTATCCTTGATTTTTGGGGTCTTAACTCCATAAATTGAAATGAATTTTTTCACCTATTTGAAGTTATTGTTCTTAAGGTTTCTTCTCCATCAATCATTCAATTTGGACTACCAAAACTCAAGTTATTGTATTTTACATCTAGATTACTCAAATTGGTACAACAGAATCTGCAAATAGCTCCACTTGAAAAATTTTATGGGCACTTGGGGTTATAATTTGCATGCACTTAGATAACTTATTTCAGAAGTCTATTTTACTCAAATTTGAATCGTACTAAATTTGGAAGAGTAAAACTCCACTTAATGTACAAACACTACAACAATACCCAAAACAGAGCATAACCAGTGAGCTACATGAGCTCACATTTCAGTCCATATTTGGGAGCCTTAGAACTACAATTTGCTCTTGGTCCCTTCTATGAATTTGTAGCCCTATATCTTATGGTTCTTTACCAATTGGAATCAATTAATTTGGATGATTATAAATTAATCTATAGTCAAAACAAGAACAGGGGTTTTACAAAATTTTGATGTTACTTCCTTTAAAAACCCAACATTCTTTTTTTTACAACCATTCTCAAAACTAATCCAACCAATCAAGACAATACAAAACAAATCCTCAAAACCTTAGCCTAGGAACTAGATTAAAAACCCAAGAACCATGGAAATCCATAAAGGTCCACATCCATACCAAAAGCCTAGAAACTAAAAATATACATGATTCCACTGCAAAACCCAAAACTACACCGTTTTCTCCTTCTTCTTCTCTTTCTTCCACTTCTTTCCTCTCTTTCTTTCTCCCTTATGTGGAAGCCCAGCTTTGTGAGACCAAAATGAGAAGTTTTGTTTAACTTCATCCTCTCTATTTATAGTATGATTCTTCTTACCTGCAAGAGGTCCTCATCTCTCAACAGCAAATTCAACTTTTGTTATTTCTATTTTGGCATCTCACTTTCAAATTATGGTTTTCATATCCTTGATCAATTACATTTTTCCCTTGTTTCTAGTACAAAATTCGAGTTCAATCAATTTAACATCAAATTTCATCCCAATAACAACCCAAAATACTACAATTTCACTTGGTGCACATATGCGCCCCAACAGTTACATGTATTGTACATCCTCTTGGGACGGGGCGTTACAAATCCTCCCTCCTTTTGAACATTTCGTCCTCGAAATGAAACAACTAAACTCAAGGGAAAGGAAAACACCTCATTCAGAAAATCATTGAGGATACTGACGGCGCATCTGAGCCTCTGGCTCCCATGTATCTGCCTCTCTCTCATGACTCTTCCACAGTACTTTAACTAAAGGAATCACCTTATTCCTCAACACTACTCTGCGACCTAAGCAATCCGCACAGTATTTCCTCATAAGCCGTTTTCCTTTAGTCAAGACCGTTGTTCTTCAACACATGTGAAGGATCTAGGATGGTTTCTAACACTCACATGGAATGTGTCATGAATCCTTGATAACTCAAGTAACTTCAACTAAGCTACCGGGTCCCACCTTGCTCACAATCTCATGTATCCTATCTCGGACTGCTTGCCTCGCTTCCCGAATCTCAAACACCTCCCAAGGAAATTTCAAAAAGACCCACACTCATCTCGAATTGCAGTCTTGCGACTGTCCAGACAATTTTCTCATCTCATCTTCGCATCTTGCACACGAACAACTTTCACTCTTTCTCCTCGTGATCCGGCACTAATTCAGACTCCACCATTTTCACCCACCTCATCCTAGCACATTGGAGTCCTACATTTCCTGCAATACAACGCCTCAAATGGGAGCCATCCCTATACCGGCCCGATAGCCGTGTCAGAAGTAACTCCATTAGTGCCAAATTAGTATCCCAACTCCCCTGAATTCCATCACACAAGTTTCTCGCATATCCTCTAACGCCCGAAGGTCCTTCGACCGCCATCCGTCTGAGGATGAAATGTTGTGATGAAATGAAGGCGAGTACCTAAAGCTGCTTGCAAATTGGGCAAAAACCTGGATGTGAACCAGAGGTCTCGATCTAAAACTATCAAAACTGGAACCCCATGAAGTCTCACTATCTCATCCACATACAACTGGGCCAACTTTCCAGAACCTCAACAAAGAATCGCAGAATGGCAGACTGGCCAATCGATCAACTATCACCTATATAGCATCATGCCGCCTCTGAAATCCTCGTGCAAGACCTATCACAAAATCCATAAAGGATCTTCCCATTTCCATACCGAATAAGGAGCACCGTATCTTCCCCATGGGCTCGATGCTCGGGCCTTCACCTCGCCGGGACAAAGTTAGGCATCTCAAGACGAACTTACATCTCTTTCATTCCATTCACCGCAATGTTCTTCAAAAAAGTCATGCATCTTGGTACTACCCGGGATGTGACAAGATACGTATGAATGTGCTTCTTCATAATGTCTCACCGCCATACTCCGCACACACATCCTCCCTTCACTATCATGTCGTCATCTCAATTTGAAACCTCGCTTTCCCTTTCTATCTCTTCCTAGTTAATCATCCGTGATCCCGCAATCGCCCTCGCTAGAATCTGATCCACTATGAGAGGTCTAACATGAAATGTGGCTAACAATGCTCCTGAATCCTCAGCCTCTAATATCACCCCTAAAGCTCTTAGATCCACAAACAGTGGAAGATAACCTGATCATATGAGACAAAGAACTCTCCGGTCGCCACTACAAGACCGCTACGACATTAGCTTTCCTGGATGGTACTCGATAGTACAATCGTAGTCCTTAATCAACTCAAGCCATCTTTGCCTCGTGGTTTAACTCTTTCGTGAAAACATATTGAAGACTCTTATGATTCCAGAAGATCCTGAAGAACACCATAAGTAATGCCTCTGATATTCTGGGGCAACACCACCGCCGCAAGCTCTAAGTCGTGTAGCAATTCTCCTCATGCTTCTTCAACCCGTCAGAGGCATATGCAATCACCATTCTACACATCAAACACAACCGCCTGGCTGGGAAGCATCACTCCAGAACCACAAACCCACTCCCATTACAAAGCTAGAACTGAGCTGGTCAATCTACCCTTCAACTTCGAAACTCACGCGTGATCCACCCAATCATACTTGACATCTTTCCTGTCAACTTTGTCAACACATCTCGAGAACCCCAACAAACTTCCCCGTAATAATTTACTAAACCAAGGAAGCTCACCTCTCGACACATTCTCTCTTGGCGGTTTCCACCTACCATAGTTTATCGTGATCCACACTCACCGATCGAGATCACATGATCTAGAAATGCCACCCATCAAGCAAAACTGACACTTGATAAACTCGCATACAACTGTCATTCCTCAGTGGTCTCGCAACACAATCCCGGGGTGCCTCAATGTTCCTCCTCGAACCACCGAACATATCAGAGGAGACAACAGAGCAAAACTATGACAAACCTATCCAAATATGGCTGGAATACCCGGTTCATCAAATCCATAAACGCTGCCGGAGCATTAGTTAAGCCAAACGGCATCACCAAAAACTCATAATGTTCGTAGCGTGTCCTGAATGCAGTCTTGGGTACATCACTCTCCTGCACCCTCAACTGATGATACCCCGACCTCAAGTCTAGCCTTCGGAGCATACTTGAGACCCTGGAGTTGATCGAATAACTCATCGACCTAGAGTGACATCATCATGATGGTAACTCTATCTAATCGCCTGTAATCTACACAACGCAAACTCCCATATTTCTTTTTCACGAAGAGAAATGGAGCTCCTTTGGCGGCCTGGGAGGTCCATCTTGACCGCTGTTGAGGCCGACATTCATGGAGGCGGTAGTAGAACCAACTACGCGGCTCATCTCTCAAAATCGTGAGGGGACTCTCTAAAGCCTGAATGACTTCCAGACCTACCTCGACGCCCTCTTCCTCGATACAATGTTGTATTCGCAAAATATCAACCGCTTAATACTTTGGAATCACGGATATGTATGTACTTTGAGTTTGAAAACGTAACAGTTGCCAAGATGCACCTGTGTATAATGTGCCTTCCTAAGACTCCATTTACTACCAACTGCTAGATCATTTCTCCACAAGCCTTAGGCTATACCAACTTATGCCCGGGATACCATCTTGACACACCTCACCCCTACTAGCGGGCAAGGGTGTGTCGGCCATCTATTAGGAAATTCCCAAATAAGTTACCTCTAATGACTAGGAATTTATGTGAAGCGAAGCCGTGTTGCTTTCTGAAACTCCTATAAAGATTTTTTTTTCTTTTTCCCAACTAATGACTTGGTAAAATCTCGGCAACATATCAGCTGCAATAAGGACATATTCCAAATCCTGTATACACAAATATACACTTTTCCAAATATGGCAACAAGCAATATTCTTTCAATAGAGCCTCAAGCTCAATACATTTTCACAAAACTATACTATGTACATACTTGTGCTCCATTATACAAATTCAAAGTATTTCATTACAAAATATTATTAATAACAAGATCGATACAAATGTCAGAGAACTTAACTGCCTCCAGTCATCGAGTTCGCACTGAAAATAGTTTTTAAACAGAAAATAATGAGCTAACGAGTCGCTGAATGTATGCTTTATGTGTTTTTCTATTTCGAAAACATCTCAAAACTGTAAAACTCTCTTTTGCTGTGATATTTCGTAAGCCTTGTTGCTTAATACTTTAAAGTTTCTAAAACTTTCGTACTTGTTGCTTTTAAAAAGTTTATAAAACTTTTCAAACGCTTGCTTGCTTTGCTTTTTTCTTTATAAGTTTATAAAACTTTTCTCCATCTCTTGCTTGTTTGCTTTACCTTGATTTGCTTTAAAAGTTTATAAAACTTTTCTCAAATCTCATGCGTTAAAAGTTTATAAAACTTTTCATAAATCTCTTGCTTTAAAAATTTTCCAAACTTTTATAAACACTCCGAGCCCGCTTAACCGCTTACTTTTAAAATAAAAACCGGAGCCTGGGCTCAACCGTTTGCTTTAAAATCACCACGGGAGCCTATGCTCAACCGCCGCTTGAAATAAAAATGGGGCCCGGCTCAACCGCTTGCTTTTAAAAGTTTATAACCATAAACACGAGCCTCGCTCGACCGCGCACCGCTGGTCGATTTCAAAACTATATGAAAATGTTTAGTAAACAAGATCAACCATCGGAGGTCTTTCTTGCTTGTCAGATCCTAGTAAACACGGAGCCTCGGGCTTCAACCGTGTCGCGGGAAGGACCTGTCCGCATCACGAGGTGGAAGAGCCCGCTCAATTTTTCAGAATATGGTGGAATGACTTTGACCACGCCACCATAATCTAGCTGAAGGCAACCCTATATATCAAGATTAAGACGGTCTCTTTAAAGGCCATGATGCATGAACCAAGCTTCGCCGACCAGGCAAATTCCAAATGCATGAAATGATGTCCTAACACCACCGCGCGCATCTAATACCTTCGACCGTATGTTGCTTAAAACTAGGATTAGGCCTGCTTCATGTAAATATACTTTGCTTGCTTGAAACATGGTTTAACAATTCAAAACCATTGTTTTCTTGAAATGGCGGTTTGATAATTCAAACCATTGCTTGCTTGAAATACATTTGATAATTCAAAATCACTACGCATTAAAACTCATCATTATTGTTTTTCAACTACATGAAAATCAAACCATTGCTTAGAAATATGGTTTAACAATTCAAAACCATACGCTTGAAATATGGTTTAATACTTTAAAATCATTGCTTTAAAACCATAACATACTAGTGTAAAATGATTTATAAATAATACACTAGTATTTAAAAAATAGAGTTTAGAACACTCACCTTTTTGTTTACCAAAACTTGAGCACGACTCCACAACTTTCCCGCTCGCTTACCACACTTAAACGAATACGGCGAAAACATTAATTGCTCGCGTATAGCGTAAAACTTAACGTACTTCACATGCAAGTCACTTTAGGGTCACACAACATTCATATAAAACCAAATGAACAAATTACCCTTGAGCACCAAAAAGCCCATAACAAAAAAAACCACTCATTTTGGCAAACCTTTTTCCAACAATACTCTCCGGACTTTATTACCCAAAAATTATTCAAACGATCTTCAAAAATTATGAAACTCTCCAGATCAGTCATTTATATATCCAATGATATCTCTTTAAATTTTCAAATTAAAATTTCTTCTCTATGGCCCTTAACCACATAACACAAATTACATCATTTTTTTGATGCCAAATTGGTTAGCTCACTGAATCACTTACTGTTATCCTTGATTTTTGGGGTCATAACTCCATAAATTGGAAATTTTTTCTTCACTCATTTGAATCTATGGTTCTAAGGTTTCTCCAATTGGAATCATCCAATGGATCACCAAAACTCAAGTTATTGTATTTACATCTAGATTACTCAAATTGGCAGAACAATCTGCACATAACTCCAATTTGAAAATTTTCTAAGCACTTTGGGGTTATAAATCTGCATGCACTTCATCCAACTTATTTCAGAAGCCTATTTTACTCAGAATTTTGAATCACTCAATTTGGAAAAGTGAAACCCACTTATGCAATAAAAACACTATACCCAAACAGAGTACAACCAGTGAGCCACACGAGCTCACCTCAGTCCGTATTAAGCCTTGAGCTACAATTTTGCTCTTGGTCCCTTTCTATAAATTTGTAGCTCTATCTCTATATTCTTATCAATTAGAATCAATTAATTTGGATGATTATAAATTAATCTATAGTCAAAACAAGAACAGGGGTTTTACAAAATTTTGACAGCATTTCCTTTAAAAACCTAACATTCTCCTTTTTTTTTTAACAATCATTCCTCAAACCAATCCAACCAATCAAGACAATACAAAACAACCTCAAACCTTAGCTCTAGGAACTAGATCAAAAACCCAAGAACCATGGAAATCCATATAAAGGTCCAATAATCCATACCAAAAAGCCTAGAAATCCAAAATATAAAAGATTCCATACAAAAACCCAAAAATCCATACCTTTTTTTCCTCTTTTCCTTCTTCTTCTTCTTCTTCTTCCTCTCTTCTTTCCTCTTTCTCCCCTTACGTGAAGCCTTAGCTTTTTGAGACAAAATGAGATTTTTGTTTGTCTCATCCTCTATTTATAGTATGATCTTTCTCTTAATTGCAAAGAGGTCCTCCATCTCTCAACAATAGCAAATTCAACTTTTTTTATTTCTATTTTGGCATCTCATCTTCTCAAATTATAGTTTTCATATCCTTTTTGATCAATTAAGATTTTACCCTTGCTCTAGTACAAAATTCCGAGTTCATAAATTTATCATTTCACAATTTCATCCTCAATAACAACTCCCAAAATACTACACTCACTTCGTGCACATATGCGCACTCAACACTACATGTATTGTACATCCCCGCACTAAGGCAAAGTTGACACATGTACATAATTGAGGGCAAAATGCCCTTTAATCCATTTTTCTAATATTCACACCAAACTACTCAATTTCCAAATACAATATACTTTCAAACCAAAATTTCTAAATTCGGCAGAAAATGCCAATTCAAAATCTTCAAAATTCCACTTTAACCAAAATTTAAAATCCTACTATTTTAAATTTTAAAGAAAATTCCATTTTTCTAAATTAGAAAAACCAAAATTCTATTTTAACCAAAATTTTAACCTCCAAACAACGTGATGGGATTCTATATAATTCCAACAAAATGAAATCTTGTGGAGTTGACTTGTTTAATAAATAAAAGGGCTTGGATGGGGGCTCAACATCTATTATATTCTTTTAACATATATATATATATATGATGATGCTTTTTTTAACCGGAACTGGGCTGGAGCGTGTGGGGCCAATGACCCGGATTGCTCATGGCCGGGATGCGCTCGATCGTCTCGCGAGGCAGATCGGCGCACCATCGACCGCAGCCCGATGAAGTACTTCTCTGCAAAAACCGAGGAAAAAGGGGGTCGGCGAGGGCTTTGCCCGTAGCCGCTCCGATGCCAAAGCCGATTCTTCGGCAGTTATAACGCTGCACTAGTATCGACATCCAACGAACAGATCTTCACCAGGTAGATGGGGTGGCCTTGTATTTATAGTGGGATGACTGCGACAACTTTCCTAATTCTGGATTATGATATCGGTATGTTTAATCGATGATGACACTGAATAGCATGCTTCCTAGTCGGGAGGATGATATTACCTCATCGGGTAGAGATTTTATTTCCTTATTGTAAATCAATTAATATGATACCTGAGGGTGGTATATCTTACTTATTGATAAGATTTGCTTGGATTTACAGATAAGTAGTTATTGAGAATTATCCTATTTCATTAGCGCAGATTTAGTCCGACTAAGCAGGATACAGCCATCGAGAATCATCCTACTTTCCTTATCAAGCAGATTTAGTCCGATTTGCAGAGGGTCATCCATACCACGGCCCGGGGCTATGACTGGGCCATGGGGCCGACGCTAGGGGCTCGTGCCGAGAGGCCCGCTCCTCGGGCCTAAAGAGCAGCTCACACAATATTCAAACCTCATCATCACTTCAAATTCCAGCACCTGCAGCGCAAGGGCGGCATTATATCGCTTGCACCGCTTGATTTATGTCACCGGTCGGATTAGTTAGGTTTTGGTCACCGACGGCCCGACTGAACCGATTCCCCGGATTCCATGACTTGCTTGCAGAGCTCAAATCGAGCCACACCTCATCGACCGACGGTACGAGCTATTAACCTCAGGTCGCACGACCGACATTTTTGGCCGAGGTCACAAAGCAAGTATCGGGTAGAGATCATCCCTATGTAGCTAAATGGGAGGACTCCGCTCAGGCGAATCGAGCGGAGCCTGCTCAAGTGAACTGATGGGAAGAGCTCATTTGAGGAACAGCTGAGGAAGAGCTCGCCCATGTGGAACCGATGGAAGAGCTCAATGTAATTGCTATGATTTATCCATGTGAACCGAAGAGTCATTAATGAACAGCTGAGTAGAGCTCATTCATGTGAACGGGCGGGAAGAGCTCGTCGATGTAAATTGCCGCGTGAGCTCGCCCATGTGAATCGAGGGAAGAGCTCGCCGAGGAACAGTAGAGCTCGCTGACAAAATACAGGAGCCAGCCCATGTGAACTGATGGGAAGAGCCTGGCCGGAGGAACAGCTTTGAGTAGAGCTCTCATTCGTGAGGAACTGGAGGGAAGAGCTCGTCAAAGTGAATTGTTAGCAGGAGCTCGTCCATATGAACTGAGGGAGGGCCTGCCATCATTGTAAAGAGCCGTCCGCAGATACAGGAGCCTCAAGCAGAGCCGTGGTGAGCTTGTCGTAGATCATGAAAGAGCCTATCCATGTAAATAACAGGAGCCTGCCAAGCAGAGCTGCTGGAAGAGCTGCCGTAGACTGCTGTAAGAGCTCATCCATGGTGATAATGAGCTCGCAAGTAGAGTCGCTGGGAAGAGCTCGTCAGGTAGACTGCTGTAAGAGCTCGTCCACAGATAATAGGAGCTCACAAGTAGAGTCATGGGGAGAGCTCGCCGAAGATCAAGAAGAGCTTGTCCGTAGATAGGAGCTCGTCAAGCAGAGCCGCTGGGAAGAGCCACGTGTGCAGACTATTGTGTATTTGTCCATAAAATAATAAAGAGTCACTGCAGTGTTTCTGGGAAGAGCTCGCTGCAGAACCGGTCAGGAAGAGCTCGTCAGAAGATCAAGCAAGAGCTCGTCCGTGTGGATAATAGGAGCTCGCCAAGTAGAGCTGTTGGGAAGAGCTCGCAGGTCGTCAGAAGAGCTCGGCCCATGTAAATACCAGAGCTCACTAAGTAGAGCTGCTGGGGAAGAGCTCTCACTGTAGACCACAAGAGCTCGCCCATGTAGATGGCCAGGAGCTCACAAGCAGAGCTAAGGAAGCATTTCGCCGTAGACTGCCAGAAGAGCCGCCCATGTAGATACAGGAAGGAGCCCGCTCATGTAGTCCAAAGGAAGGGCTTCGCTAATACGTAGGGCCATCTATCCGAAGCCGAGGGACGAGCCAATATGAATTGCACGGCGGAGCCCGCCTCGTTCGAGGCAAATAAGGGCTCGCCACGTGAATAGTAGGCTCGCCCATCTGGAAAGTGGTGACGAGCTCGCAATATGAATTGCACGGCCGGCTTCATCTGCCCGAGCCGCACGGCGGTTTCGCCACCGCGGAATAGTAGGCTCGCCATTCAGCCGGTGGGACGAGCTCACAATATGAACTGCAACAAGGAGCCCGCTCAATCGGCCGTGAGCGGCGCTCGCCACTGCGGAATAGCAGGCTCGTCCGCCAGCCGGTGGACGAAGCCAATATGAAATGCAAAAAGGAGCCTGTCATTCGAGCGCACGGGCGTCTACCGTGAATAGTAGGGGCTCGCTATTCTAGTCAGGACGCATCACAATATGAACTGTAAGAAGGAGCCCGTCATTCGGAGCGCACAAGAGCCTGGGCCATTGTAGACGTAGGGCTCATTCCATCCGAGCCGAGGAGGAGCCTCACAATATGAATTGCAAGAAGGAGCCCGCCTGTCTGGAGTAAGGGCTTGGCCATCGTGGAATAGTAGGGCTCATATTCTCGCAGCTGAGGGACGAGCCTCACAATAAGGAATGGTAAGAAGGAGCCTGCTCGTTCGAGTGCACGTAAGGTTTCGCTACCGTGAATAGTAGGGCTCAAGATAGCCGGTAGAGACGAGTCACAATATGAATGGTAAGAAGGAGCCCGTCGTTCGAGTGCAACGGGCGGTCGCCATCGGAATAGTAGGGGCTCGCTATTCTCGAGCTGGTGGACGGTACCAATATGAATCAGAAGAAGGAGCCCGTCGTTCGGAGCGCAAATGGGTACTCATCGTGAATGTGAAATTGCCCATCTCGAAAGCCGAGGGAGGAGCCTTGTCAATATGAATTCGTAAGAAGGAGCCGCTCGCTCGAGTGCGCCAAGGGCTTGCCATCGTGAATAGGGCTCGCTATTCAGCCGGTGGACGAGCCTCGCCAATATGAACTGCGAAGAAGGAGCCCGCTCGCCCGAGCGTGAAGCGGGCGGCTTCAGCCACCGTGGAATAGTAGGGGCTCGCCATTCTGAAGCCGGTGGGACGCAGCCTCGCAATATGAATTACTGCCTCGCGCCAGGCTCGTGGCTGCTCCAACTGGAGGCGATGTAGCCGAGTGGCGATTGAGCCTGGCATGGCGTAGCCAAGTACGATTGAAAGCAAAGAGGGCGGTAAATGAGTGGCGTTTGTAGCCGAGTGGCGATTGAGCGAGGGCGATGCAGCCGAGGGCGAGCTGAGCCGAGTGGTGATTGAGCCGAGTGGCGTTGTAGCCGAGTGGCGATTGAGCCGAGTGGCGTTGTAGCCGAGTGGCAATTGAGCCGAGTGGCGATTGAGCCGAGTGGCGTCAGAAAGGGGTGCGGCGACATTGAACCAGGGCGATGTAGCCGAAAGCGGCGATTGAGCTCGAGCCGGTCTCGACTCCCCCGAGGCGCCGTGGCCTGTGGGAGCAGGTGAGCTCACAAAGGGAGCAATGGCTCGGGGGCGGCTGTACGAGTACAATGTACTGAGCTGGTCCGACTCAGTCACCGTGGCCTATGTGGGAGTAGGTGAGCTCACAAAGTGAGCAAAGGTGGCCCGGGCGCCGTGGCCGAGTGGCAATGGCCCGAGCCGATCCGACTCCCGAGGCAACTGGCCCAGGCGGAGCAGGTGAGCCTGGCCAAAGTGGGAGCAGCTGCCCGGCGCCAGGCCGGCGGCGGCGTAGCCCGAGTTGGCCCGACTCGAGGCGCCGCGGGCCTGTGTGGAGTAGGTGAGCTCACAAAGGGAGCAGCGTGGTTCGCGTCAGGTCGAAGTGGTCGAAAGTGCTTTGTAGCTTTATGATGGCTATTCATCGCTATGGATTTTATACTTGATATTCGCTCTCTGCGCAGACCGAGATCCGCAGATGAAGCCGGTTGATCGTTTTCACGGATCCACCAAGACGGGTTCATGGCTGGACCCGCCATTCAGGTGAGCTGCGGTCATTCTTCACGGTGAGGGAAGTCACACTTTCCCGAACTCGCCGTGTTCCCCGTGGGCGCAGATCCGCCGTAAGTTGCTCTAACTTTCTATCAGCACCACAGGATAGCGAGCGCCCACCTCGCTCGTTAGCTTGCATTGTTTCTAATGTGTCGGGTGGTAGGTCGTCATGTTATTATCCCGTATCCGCGGATTGGCGCGTTCTCGCAGGTTTTGTTGATACCATCAAGAATCGAGAAATCGCTATATTTGAACAGAACCGGTTACCGACAGACGCATACGAATCGATGATGCGAACCGGACCGGTTGAGCGTGGCACGGCTACGGACCCGGATTGCTTCATGGGCCGATGCAAAAAGCCGGATTGTCTTCTTAATGTGTCGGGTGGTAGAACATGCCGTTGCTTGGTTAGTCTGCATCCTTGGCCCAGTTAGGCGTTGCTCCTTGTGTTCCTTGTTGATACCATGTTGGCGAGAAATCGGTTATATTTGTGCCGAGCTGTCGTTCCCACGACGGCGCCAGCCCGATGATGCTTTTAACCGGGGCCCCAGATTTGGAGCGTGTGGGGGTCATTTGGGGAATTTGGACCGGATTGTTTGCGGGCTGGGATGCAGGCTCTTGGATTAATCTTAATTTGAGGTAGGATCATTTACCTTGATGATCTGCGGAGCCCCAGATGAAGTACTTCTCTGCAAATGGAAAAAGGGGGGGTCGGCGGGGGCTTTGCGAGTAGCCGCTCCGTTAGTCAGTTCTTCCTTGGGAGAAAAGAGAATGCTTAGAGAATTAGTATTGACATACGGATAGGCGTACCTTTCACCCAGATGGGGTGGCCTTGTATTTATAGTGGATGATCCATGACAAGCTTTCCTATTGGATTATGATCTTTTGAATAGTATGTTTCCTAATTGGATGATGACACTGAATAGTATGTTTCCTAGTCGGAGGATGATATTACTCTCATTGGGTAGGAGATTTTATTTCCTTATTGTAAATCAATTAATAAGGGATAATTGAGGGGTGGTAATATCTTACTTTCCTTATTGATAAGATTTGGTTTGATTCTGGGGATAAGTAGTTATTAGGAATTATCCTACTTTTCGTTAAGCGAGATTTAGTGATTGCGGGGATGGCGGTTCATTGGGAGTATCCTACTTTCCTTATTGGCGAGGATTTAGTACGATTTGCGGGATGTGGGCCTTCGATTATCCATATCATCGGCCTTTAGGCGAGTGTTTTGAGCTTTCGTTTTGGGCCGGCTAGGGAGGCAGGTGTTTATAAGTGCCTCTCCTTTGGGCCTAGTGAGTAGGCCTGCGCGCCTATTTTTCAAACCTCATCAATATATATATATATATATATATATATATATATATATATATATATATATATATATATATATATATATATATATATATATATAAGGTAGCCTGGCCGAGACCTACTTGGAATTAAGGCCGGGTCGGACTACTATTTTATTGACTTAAAAAAATCATGCCAAATTTGGCTCGACTCGATTTGGGCATGGCTTGGTGGGGCACGTCTACCCACCATTTTTTTGCTATAGGCTGATTTAGCCATGGCTACTCGAGATAAGGTGCTACTTGACCTAGATTGCTCGACCCTGATTTTGACTATCCCGTCGCTGAATTGTCACCTATTAATCAATACATATATTTAGTTTAATGTTAGTGTAGTAAATTAACATTTTTTAAGATAAATACTATATTTGGGGCAATGCTTTCTAAGGTTGTCGATAAAGAAAGATGTTGCGACAACCATCTAAACCCAGACGTTGCCGAGATCGAATGGTGGGAAATGTTGGAAATCTTGCAAATCTCAAATCTCATTTACCAAAAATCTTCCTAAAGAACATTTGTCATTGTTATTAATTACTTGATGCTTTTGTAGTCATAGTGATATAATAACTGCTTGTGTTTAGAAACATAAAAATAAATTCTTGGTTAATTTGCTTAGCCATTGGATTATGAGTAATATCGACAATATTTAGTGGGTCTCAATTTGCTTTTGTGCTTGAGTCTTTGCTAGAATAAATTATTTCTATTTCAATTACTAAGGTTATGTTTGGTTTTCAAAAATGAAAGAGAAAGGAAATAAGAAGGAAAATAAAAATAAAGTTGTATTCTGACATGATATTTTTATTTGTTAATTCAAAATAATTTTATTTATTTTAAGCCATTAATATAAAGATTAAATTAATAATTTATGAATATGTAAATTTCTAAATAATTTGATTTATATATTTTTCATTTAGAATTTTAGTGGATAATCAACTATTTTCTAAGCACTTTGGAAACGTATGTTTATATACAGAGCAGAAAAATGCCAAAATATTTCATTAGTATACAAAATATTTTAAAATTCTCATAGAATATTCTAAATTATTAATTCTATATATTTTGAAATCTTTTAATTTTGGTTTCATCAATCTATTATTTTTTAAATTATTAATTTTATATATTTTATTTTAATTGTGAAAACCCGGAAATTCTCTAGACCTTCGGTGACGGAACAGACCTCACCAATAAATTCGTCTTGTGGAGTTTAGTTACCCTGAAAAATGGCGTTGAAAAGATTAATGAGTGGTTCAAGTGTCATAGATGACACTTGTCACCCAGAGCAAAACAAAGGGGACACACAGGAGTCATGTGTCACACCCTTAAAGAAAGATCAAATGGGGGTGGATAAGGATGGAGAAGGAAGGAAAGAAAGAAAAGAGGGAGAGAAAAAGAAAAGAGCGAGAGAGAAAAAAGAAAGAGAGAAAATAAAGGGGGAGAAGAATGGAGAAGCGACCGGCGACACTTCCTTAGATCTCCGACAAAGCGACGATCAAAACTCGCCGGACGAGAAGCGGATTTATCACCTTATTAGGAAGCCGTGGGTACCAAGATCCAGGTTTTTCGTCAAACTCGAGGTAGGGGTTTTCTCCCTGGTGGTTCCTTTTCACTTAAGAGCGAGTAAATGGCGGAATAGTGCAGCCCCAAACCATGGGGCGGGTTTCGGACATTGGGGCGTTTTGGGCTTGATTTAGGATTGGGTTGTCAAGTGCGTATCAGAGCGACTATGGGTTCAAAATAAACCCCAGGAAAATGCATTCGGTCGGTTTTGGTTGTCTTTATTTGGAAAAATGCATGCTCGATTTTGTGTGTTGTTTGTCAAAAGTTGAAATTTCTAGACTCGGTCCAGATTATAGGCCTGGAATGACTAGTTTGTGTGGACTGTTTTTGGCTTGTTATTGCTGGAAATTGAATAACATGCTGAATGTGTTGAAAATATGTTGATATATGGATGTTTAAATATATTAGAATGAATGGATGTAAATTATGTGTGTTTGATATAATTATCCATGATACTTAGTATAAAGTATGGAATGTAAATGTTTCATGTAGTGTTCCTTATACATGTAACATGAGATACATGCATTGGCATATTTGCATTGCATATGCACGGGGACACCGCATTATGTTGGGTGTGTGTGTGCATGGTCATGATCATTCATCATTCATGGTGACTCGGTAGTGAGCTTGGTAATGGGACAACGTCCAAAATGAGTCTTATGGTCGCATAGCATGAAAAATATGTGTGTTGGGCATAGCAAGAAAGGATAGATACCCCCTCGGGTGAAAAACCCAATAGTTGCGGTTAGACATGATCACTGGCATTGAAAGCCCATAAAAATGTTTGGAAGGCGTTCAACATCTTGCGGTGAAAACCCGAAAATCTGTGGCCCACAAATGCATAGACACAAGGGATTTTACTAAATAAATGAACATTGGAGGTTTATCCAATGGGTTTTTGATTTATAAAACAAAAAGATTTTGTTTTGGAAAAAGGGCCATTGGATTAAACATCAATGATAGTTTTTTTCACACTTGGCATATGCATGTGTGAGGGAGTTGGTTAGGACTCGGGACATGGGGCATGATTAGTCTCATCTCATTCATGACATGTAGTATTTTATGTTAGGATTGCATATTCTATGTGTAATGTGATATGATGCGATTATGGCATTGCATGTGCACTTAGGTGGGGAGTAGCCCTTGTAGGAGTTATTCTCTATTGGGCATTGCTCACCACATTGTGGGACTATATTTCAAGTGCAAGTCAGAATACGAGGCGGTGACTCTTGTCGAGAAGCGTACGATTGAAGAAAGCGGCACAATGGGCTTTTGCTTTTTTTGTCTCTTATTTGAGCAAAACTTTGGTTATGTGTATATTTTATATAAAAAAAGAGTTGTAAATTGAACTCTTGTGAATGGTTTTTGGATAGACACATTACTTTCTAAATGAATTGATCCACATGTGGGACTACGACATAGATGCAGAGACATCGATATCCGCCGTTATTCGCACGTTGACGGGTTGTCAACGGGACCCTCGGGTTTTTGGGTGTCATAGCTTGGTATCAGAGCTTAGGTAAACAATTACCTAAGGAGCTCAAGTATCCACAAGTAATTCTTGAAACAAGCCTGAAACAGTAACCTGATTTGTTATCACGAATACCTTAATTTCATTATGTATGGGTTAGATCATTGCATGGTGTGCATTATATGTTTTGTTTTCTAACATGCTCGTTGTTTGTGTGTTACAAATTGTGTGAAATATATGCATTGGCAGTATGTATATTGTAAAGGATGAACACTAGGGTTAGGAACAACCTTAAGCGTTTGGAATATAAATGAACATGATGGTTGGGAGCTGATATTTATTGGTGTTTGAAAAAAATCTGATTTTCTATTTGACATGTGTGGTGGCAGAGTCGAGAAGGGGACATAAAGTCGCTGCGGGGCGATAGCTAACCATACGTATTTGACCGGTAGGCCTTTATAGAGCTATAGGTCTGTGCCCACTTTTACTGGGTAGTGCGGTTAAACAGGGATCCAGGAGGTTGAGTAACCTCGGAGGGTTTAAATCGCACCATCTCCAGAGCATTCATGGGAGGAGGGGATCCGATGATGGCTGACCATTGGTTCAAACAAATTGAGAAGATATGGAGGCTATGGAGATCACCTACGATGCAATAAAGATCATACTAGCGGCATTTCAGCTAGAGGGTGAATCCTAGGTATGGTGGGACCCAGGTCGAGAACCATACAAGATTTGGGGAGGTTATGACATGGGGAGATTTCCGTGAGCTCTTCATGGGTAAATATTTCCCAGCATCTGCTAGACATGCCAAGGCTCAGGAGTTTCTAGAGTTGAGACAGGGAGCCATGAAAATACTCGAGTACGTGGCTAAGTTTACATAGTTAGCACATTTCGAGGATGATTATGTATTACAGGACATGGCGAGGTGAAGAATTCGAGGATGAAGTGCGAGTTGTCCATCCAAGCAAGATTGTGGGATTTCTCCTACAAGAAATGGATTCTATGGTCAGGACAACTAGGCAGCTTCACTATACCCTGCAAAATTAGGGATGCTGACATGGGAAAAGTATTGTGTGATTCTAGAGCTAGCATCAACTTGATGCCTTTGTTTATTGCTAAAAGATTAAGTTTGGGGGAGCTCACTCCCACAGCCATGACCCTGCAGATGGCAGACAGGACATTGGCTCATTCTAAGGGCATCCTTGAAGATGTGCTTATCAAAGTGGGAAATTTTGTCTTTCTAGTGGACTTTGTAGTCATTAATATAGAGGAAGACAAACAAGTCCCATTGCTGTTAGGAAGACCATTCTTGTAACAGAGCGAAACATTAATTGATGTGAAAAAATGGGAACTAACTCTCAGGGTTGGAAATGAAGCGGTGCACTTCAATCTGATCAGGTTGAAACAACGAACTTCCCGGTAGTCTTGTACGTGAAATTGTAGAACAAAAATTCTTGTCGGTTCAGCCCGACCAACGGTGTAATTTTAGAATTCAATGAATGAGAATGAGATGAATTTCCTAGTATCTCTTAAGCATCTTGAAGTTGAATTCTGAACTCCAATTTTAAATTAAAATATTTAGTGTTGGAGAAAACAGTGTAGAAAAATTAAGCAATTATGAAGAAAAAGTTGCTGAAGAAAACAAAAGTTCAGACGGTTTAATACTTAAGAAATTGCTTGAACATTTAAAGTATGCCTTCTTGCAATCAGAAAAATGAAAGGCAGTTATCATTTCAACTGGATTAACTAGGCTGGAAGAGCAAAAACTACTAGAGACTCTTATAAAATATATGGAAGCAATAGCTTGGTTTATAGAAGATTTTAAAGGAATCGGTCCTTCAATCTGTATACCTGAATCCTGTTGGAAAGGGAATCGCAGAAGACATAAAACATCAGAGAAGGCTGAATCCAGTAATGAAAGAAGTAGTTAGAAAAGAAGTACTGAAATGGCTAAATGCAGGCTTCATATATGCAATCTCAGATAGTCCTTGGGTGAGCCCAGTACATGTGGTTCCAAAGAAGGGAGGATTCACTGTGATCAGAAATGAGAAGAATGAATTTATTCCTACAAGAACTGTGATAGGATGGAGAGTGTGTATAGATGATTCGTTCTAATTTAGGTAGGTGTTCGGAATCAATAAAATTTATAACCTAGGATTCCTACTACTGACGTAGCAAAGCTCTTTATGATATAGTAGCTCAATAATTCGAACAGGGATGAGTTTTCTTCGTGAGAGAGGGGGTTACGGAGTGCACATTGAAAATGGTGTTTCAGCCCAGATTAAAAGGGGTGAGTGGAAAAGCGGTGTGTGGATGGTTCTGAGCTAAAATAGCTGAGTAACAAGTTAAGAGAAATCATGAGTCTCGGGCCCACTTTGGGCTTAGTGTTACATGTTAACAGGCATCCTTGGGTCATATCCTGCATTTGGGAGCATGACATATAGTCATGTCCCGAGCGGGATCTTTGTTGGCTTTAAAACCTAAACCTAATAGCTTTCCTTTTGAAGATAGCATTTCATTGAGCAAAGCATGCCTAGCGGTGAAAACACATCTAAAACCACTACCCGTGATAACTAATAGGGAGGCAAACTAATGAGCCTTAGTGGATCTGAGTGATATCCATTAGACAGCTTTCAGTACACATTAAAGAGAGTATGCTTAAGAGATTTTAACTGAGTAAACTGTTAGCGCAAATACAAAACACAAACATGAGAATCGTGAGAACATGCAGCTAAACCTAAAAACAACACCCGGTTCCCTTCAAGGATCGAAATTAGCCAAGCATCTTTGATTTGTCATCATCAAGGGGTGTTTGGCAACGAAAAAATACGAAAGTGAAGGGGGAAGAAGAGAAAATCGCAGCGAGCGGGGAGGGAGGAAGCTTTGTGCTTGACCGATTGATTGAATGATACCCAGTTGATTTGATTACAAGCATGGTTGAGCTTATATAGGCTCGGTAAAGAGGAAATTACAAAATTGTGCTAAAGAATCAAAATTACATAAGGGCAAACTTGTATTAAACCACCAACAAAGTGGGTCCGAAAAAGCGATCCAGGAGGCAATTGAGTCACGAGGTGAGAGGATTTGCAAAATTGGCAGCTGCGAAAATTCAGCGAGGTTGCTAGAATTTCGCAACTGCGAGTGAAGGTTGCCCAGAATTTTACAACCCCCAGACAAGCCGGTTGCTCCTCCAGCTTCAATAGAATTGCTTGAAATTCTTCTAATTTGATCGTAAGTCTTGATTGAGCTCATGTTAAATGTGTTGAGGTCAAATTGAGGAATTATAGGGCAATTGACACAATAAAATTACCAAAATAGCTACAAAATACGATCAGTAGCCAAGCGAGGGACCCCGATCACGACAATTAAGTTGTGGGGAATTAGGTTAATTTTACAAAAGTGCATAAAACCTGTGATAAACAAGGCTCACGATATTGCCTTATTTGGAACACTAATCGATAAATATAGGAAACTTAACACTCTGACAAAGAAAGGACCATTATCTCTACCTTTCATTGACCCCGAATGTTGGATAGGTTAGCAAGGCACTCCCATTCTTTGTAATATTGATGGATATTCACAGTTTATAGCAGTTGAAATAACCTTAATTGGATCGGGAGAATCAACATTTACATGTCCTTATGGCACCTTTGCCTTTAGAAGGATGTCATTTGGATTATGTAATGCTCCTGCCACCTTTTCCAGATGTATAATGTCTATATTTTGGAAGCTTGGTGGAAGAGAGGTTATGGAAATATTTATAGATGACTTCTCAGTATATGGATCTAATTTTGAAGATTGTTTGAAAAACTTAAAGCAGTAAACGGATATACTGAAGACAAAAATCTAGCTTTAAATTGGGAAAAAAGTCATTTCATGGTAACTGAAGGTATTGTCTTGGGGCACAAGATTTCTGCTGCTGGATTGGAAGTAGACCAAGTAAAGATTATTGTTATAAAAACTCTCATGTCACCTATGATGAGTATACTTTATACTCATTTTATCCCTATGTTTTACTTATATTTTTTAGTAAGTTTATTATATGAATAAGTGATCTAATGCTCTAAATGTTCAATTTTGTGATTAGGTCATCCATGGCGATATGGAGCAAAACAAAGAGATAAAGCCAAAAATCGATAAACCTTTACGTACAGCAATTTCTGTGGCGCCCTAAAGCAGGGTCCCATTGACCATAGTCAACTCTGAAAAACACAATGTGTCTCATATCATAAGACTCATACATGAGTAAATGGCCACTTCGGACCCATTACATCCATACTCATCAAAGAATATAACGAACGCTATATTATAATAGTTTCAGAGTTAATTACATTCTTATACAACGTGTTTCGAATTGTAATATTTCACACATGTTTACAAAACATAATCAAAGCCACATGTCGGCTTTCTTCTCAGCGGCCTCTAGTGGCGTCGTCTTAGGCACACTCCACTATTGTGCACGAAGGATCCCACGACGGGTGAGCAATGCTGATGGTGATAATCTCTGAGGTCCTCCTTTAGGTACTCATGCAATGGAAACACACACATTAGTGAATTCATGATTCCTACTCGAGTGTCTACATGACCAATTCCCATGCCTCGAGGTCTCATGAGCTACTCATAGTCTTATGCCATGTGTGTAGTTTCCAAGCAAAATATTTGTTTTATTTGTGGGCAACCCTCGATATAAATCGTTGGACAATCCTCAGAGGGTGAATTTTTTGGGTAACTCTCAGGAAATGATTCATGGGCCTCTCAGGCGTGAATTGTTAGAGCTTGATTTTCCAGCACGATTCTTCGAACTGACTTTCGATAAATTTCTATTTGAATAGAGTATGCAAGAATTTAAAAAATTCATTGTTTGGACAACCCTCAGATTTTATTTGTGTGCACTCACACCCTCTTGTATAGTGTGCTAGTGCGTATGAAGTACATTATGCCATTTCCATATAATACATGTTAATATATCAGCATGCATATATTAACAAAATTTTACAACATGTTATTCAAAAATAGAAATAACATATCAACACACAATTTATGTTATTTGAACATAAGTGATAACATACAACAATAGCATACAAGGACCATTTCCATTCGCAGTAAATCGGTTCGAACGATCGTCGGTCCAAAATTTCCGACATTGATCCACAAGGTTTTGGGCGGTCGAATGGCCCCTCACGGCCTCACAACATCCATTCCATTTGAATGACTCTTAAGAGAAAAATAACCAAAGTAGGAGTAAACCCCTACGTCTCGGAGTTTGTCGAAACTCCACAAAACCGGTACCCACGCGTACCTCTTGCAGTGGGGATTAACTTTGCTTCTTGTCTAGCTGGAAACCACCGATCCGATCGTTGGGAAATCTAGAGAGAATTTAGACACTCTCTCTCTAAAAACCTTCTATTTCTTCTTCCCTTTCCTTTTTCCCTCTCTTTTCCCCCATCCCATCCGGTTGGGTCAAGTTGGGTCAAGAGAATTGTCCTCTCATGCCACATGTCAACCTCCCATCGTCGACTCGATTTCACCTCATCCCTATCCATCTAACATGCATTTCACCCAATGACATGATGCCACATGTCTTCATGGGTCCCATTCGAGCCTCATGCTCGACTCATACCGGCGACTCGACACGTGGCACCCCGAGCCACTCAATGTCATGTGTCCCGCACCACCCTGCCTTGAAAAAGTGAAATCTGGACATTCCCGCACCACCGGTAGCTAGATTTCGCGAGACGATTCCAATCTGAAGGCCGTTTCATCATCTAAGATCTAGAAAATTCGATTTGACCGAAATTACCATTTTACCATTTTTCAAAATTGAATTTTCTACTTTTACATTCTTCCTTAAAGAATTTCGTCCCGAAATTTCCAGATAATCACAACAAATCACATGCATATGCAACGCACTATGCCTGCATGTAAACTAGTCATTTAAGCATTAAACGACTAAACCACACTCATCCTAAATAAGAAGCGGATAGTGGTCTGTGATTGCAACTCGCTACCCCACGTCGCTCCTCCACTCCACTCTGTCGCGCGCACAAGATTTCACTACCTCACAGCCTTGCTGTCAAGTAAAACCCGATCCCGACTATCCATATGCACCGGTCCCTCTCAAGGTCCCATCTCGTGCCGTAACCTCAATCTCTCCTCAATCCACTACATTTAGCCGGATCTCGGAGCGTACTCCGCAGCATAGACGTGAAATACCTCTACGGACACCGGCAAGTACCGGGCTGCAGCTTAACCGATATGCTACTATGTCTACCCTTCAGCATTCAAGGGGCCTAATGAACTTTGAAAGCTTCCTCGGCCACAACCCGACTACTTCCTCTCTTAGTATCACCTTCAAGAAGATGGATCGCCAACCTCAACTCTAGGGTCGACGTCAGATATCAACAGAATCCTTACGACTGAGCCGTGAGAAGATCGCTATCAGATCAAGCTCACCTTCTCAAAGGTGTTCTAATCGATGGGGACCAATGATGGAGCTCACTCCTGCACCCAACATATCGGCTGGACCACGCCTCCATATAACGCTCATAGGTGCCATCTCAGATACTCACCCACAATCGGTATCAGAGGCGACCCAATAAGGGCAAGTGCTCTTCCCAAACTACTCCTTATGATTCAGACGATGCTCAAAGATGTCCTTCACCCGTACGGTTCACCTAACCGACTCATTTGTTTACGGTGAAAGGTCAGACCATGGTCACCAGATCCCCATAAATTGAAACTCTTCAAAATAAGGCCAGAACTCAAGCCCTCGTCGTCACTATGGGATACCAGGCCCAGCGTAGTCGACGACACCGATGTACAACCGACGGCACTCCTCCAGCAGGGAAGGTCATCCACACAACAGAAAATGTGCCGTACTTCGTGAGTCGTCCACCGTCACCCATACCGTCATGCCCCGCGACTCCGTGGCAACGGGTCACGAAAATCCACCGCGACTGGCTTCCCACTTCCACCGCCCACCTCCAATGGACGGAGTGCAACGCCTCTAATCGCTTCGGTGCTACCAACTCCGTCGACATGAGACATCGCCAACAAAGTCCCCATGGTCTCTTCATCCCGCTTCCGCAGCATCAAGCACTAAGATCCCAAGACATCTGTGCCATGACGCATCGCAAATCGCTAACAAATTAAACCCTCGGTAATCTCTCTCGGGATTTGTTAATTGTAAACCACTACTACCTATACCAAAGCATCATCCGCGTGGACGGTCCAAATGCACCGCTACCCATACCTAACTGCATCTCTGGCCCCTCGATGGACACAACCCTACACCCGCCTCGACTCAATCACTATGCCCACAGAGACTCCGCGATAAATTAGCAAATTTAATGTGCTCCGAGTTTGCTCGCTATACTCAGAATTCAAACTCCGCCCCACGCTCCAAGCATCTACCACTCCCGGGCTATACTAGCCAATGCTCCCATGACTTCCGGGACGAAAGTGCATCAACCACCACATTCGCCTTACCAGGATGGTAACGAAAAGTGAAGTCATAATCCTCTGAACTCCATCCATCCGCTGCCTCATATCGGTGTCTCGCCAGGTAAAGATATACTTCGCACTTCTCGCTGGTCTTATTAATTTCGAATCAAGCCACTCATATGCAGTAGAAGTGTCAAATCTTCAAGGCGGTTCATGGCCACCAACTCCATGTCACGTGCGGGTAATTCAAAATTCTCATGATTCTTCGAACCGGTGGAACTTATAGTTACCACTCGCTAAACTCGTGATCAAAACGCATCCCAATCCGACCTTTCGAGGCATCATAATACATCAGCCTGCCTCTATTCGGGACTATCAAAATGTAGAGCTGCAAGTAAGCCTCATCTTTAACTCCTCGGGAATGCCTTCAGATCTACATCCAATCAAAACTGCTGATCTCCTTCCTAGTCAATCTCACATAAAGCCGCTAATCTGTGGAGAAATCAATAAATCTCCCATAGCATCACCAATCCTAAGAAACCACGATCTCAAAGATCGACTCTGGCCTCTCCTAACTCACCACACTTCAAATTTTCGAGGTCCACCGACACGCTTAGAAGTTTTTACACCACGTGTCCTAAAAATCTCACCTCGCAGTTTCAAACCTCGTGATTTATCAACTCTCAAGCGCATAACCGATGGTCTCTCGCGAATCGTGAACAATCCTCAAGTGACCCTATACTCCCTTCTCCGCTTGGGAGTATCAAAATGTCATCCACGGTTAATTACGACAACCGGGACAAACAGGTTGGAATAATTCTATGCATGAGGTCCATGAATGCCGCTGGGTGCATTCTTCAATCCAGCGGGCATCACCGTAAACTAAAGTGCTCATAACGCAGCCCCGAACGCCGCCTTGTGATATCCGTCTCCCCAAGCCTTAAATTCTCGACGGTAACCAGCAGAAAGGTCTATCTTGGAGTAAACTCGCGCTCCTCTTAACTGGTCAAACAAGTCATCAATCCTCTAGAAAGACTCGATTCTCGATCAACCCTGCTCTTCAACCGGCCGGAGCAACAATGCACAATCGAAAGGTCTCGCCCTTCTTCTTCGCAACAGAACCCGAGCGGCCCATAGTGAAGTGCTCGGGCCTAATGAACTGCCCTGATCTCAGAATTGACTCGAAGTTCCTCGCACCGAATCGATGCCATCCTATACTGAGTCATGTAGACGGTTAAGTACTAAAGGTAATCTCGATTCAGAGTCTACAACCCTTTACTGAGTAACTCGTATCTCGTCTCTGAAAACTTCCTCATATTCATACTACTGGAGGTGATCTGTCCGGCTCACCGCCTTCTGGGTAAGGCTAGTCACCAACCCAACAATCGCTCGTGTTATCCGAATCGCAGACACTCCGCTTCCAGTAAGTAAACATCGTGCTTGTCTCTCAAAACGTGACACGAACCCTTAAGACGACCGCATGCCGCCAACCAATCCATCCTGCTGACGATATCGAACTCTAACTCCGTCCACGACCCTCAGTCCACCGTGGAGTAGAATCCTGAGATCTCTAAATTTCTCAACCATGACATATCATCCCTATTCTCGCCCTAATCCCTAGGGGAGAACTCACATACAAGGGCTCCTCCAAGGTCTCAACCTCTAAGCCCAACTCTCTCACGACCGATGTAAATGAGCAAATGAATGATGCACCTGAGTTTGTGGCCAATACCTCGCGATAGCGATAAAGAAAATGTACCCCCAGATGGGATCTGGTCTGATCCATCGACCCGCCGGCTGGCGTGATGGCGCACGCCCCGAATCCCCGACGTCTCCGCTCGGGCCCCGCCCTCCGCTCGCCCATAACTGCCCCTCTCGGTCGCCTGCACCCGGAGGCACCCACGCACTTCCTGGATCGGACCGTCTCTCGACCCATATTAAGGTGGGAGGAATAAACTATATCCTTCCCTATCCAATATACGACTGGGGATCAGACCGCCCAAAAACCCCGATCCTTGCTTTGGTGGCAATCCCTTCCTCATACGTCCGAAGCATCAAGTAATGGAAATATACCATCTCGTCTACCACCGGTAACCTGACCGTTTCCTAACAAGATGACGACTGGGAACTACGTGGAGCTAGTCTCTACTCTTCCCGAACCTGGAAGAAGACTCGACTCTCCTTCCTTCGCCACTAGCACCCACATCCCGAGTGTCTGCATCCTCGATCTCCCTCTTACGGTCATACGTCCCAACCATAGAGTCCACGTCCTATAGCTGAGCTCCTATATTCACGAACGGACAAACACCATTCTCAAATCTCTCGACTGGGTCGCATCTATGACCACATAATCACAAGAAGCTGGCTAACTCTATGAATCTAGCCACACACTATCACCATCATAGCCCCCGTCACTCAACTCTAGGAACTCATGGGCTCAGACAGTTCATCGCTGGTCGAAAATATTTTCCCATTCAGCTCATGGAACTCGGCCCAAGCCATCGCTCTAAGCTCTGTAGGAACTGAACCCAAATCCCACCACACTCGGGATCTCCGCCCCAACCGCAACACGCCTACCCGATCCCCTCGGGATCTACCTGAACCAATGGTCTACAACATTCCATCCCTCCTCCCTAACGATTTGGCGATGTAGTGTGCCATAAACCTCTAGAGGGCCACTCTATCCCTCCCGACCCCAGCCTACACTAACCTCGTGCACCTACAAAGAACCCGCAATCCTTACAACCCGCAAACGCCCTCACGATCAAACACAGTGTGGTGCTCATACACCGTGGACAACCCCGTCCTCGCCTCGACTAGCCATATACAAATGTCAAAACGACAAGTCGAGTCACTGAAGTATCTCAAAGGTGTAACATAGCCCCAGACACTATCACATTGAAAAAATTTCACACACTACGCCAATGCATTCCATATGTGCACGTAAGACAAACATTCACTACATTAAATCATATACAAACAAAAATTTTATTTTTCGGTATTTTTTTAATGTTGACTCAGAATGAGTTCAAGAACGTCGTCCATAAATAATAACCCTAAACAAAGGTATCATTTCAAAATCCAGGTCAGGTGCACAGCGAGCGCAATCGCACCTGTGTCGCGGCTCACAACGCCGGCGCCGGGCGATAGCCGCCACGTTACAGACCGGGCGAGCACTACCAGGCGCGACCGGGCTCCCGCACTCGGCCCCGTCGCGACACCAAAGTCGCCGCTGCGGACCTCAGCGCCCTGCCGTCACGACATCAAACTGTGTCGCGACTCGCTAGCTAATCCAGTCGACTCAAAAGGGGTCGACACCGCCTCTCTTCGCCAGCCAAGCCAAAGTCAAGTACTCTCGGAGACTTATCCTATGTCGCGATATCTACTTACGTCGCGCACCTCGTTTTCGCCACGTACTGGATTTCCAAGTCGCGACCTCCCACACTGCCACCCATGTCGGGACCTCAAAATGATGTCGCGACACCAAACTTTCCCATAGCCGAAGGCCCATGTCGCAACGTCAAACCACGTCGCGACGCCCTCAAGGCCAAACCAGGTTATGACCTCAAAACGAGGTCGCTGACACTGTAACTCATGTCGCAAGCGCTAATGCCGCGAGTCGCCATTTGCCACGCACAAGCTCGCCCATGCGCCTCGTCTCTATGTTAAGACCACGCCGTCACATCCCACTTTTATAGGTTGTGACCTGCGCTGGGGGGAATGGGTAGGCTTAAGGCCACAAAACCCGTAGCTGAAGCCTAAGTCCCATAATTTCATTTTAAAATTCTAAGAAGATCCTATTCGCTTCTATAACAAACACGCATCCCGTTATTCGCAATATCAATCTAAAATCTACTAATAATTAACTCAAATCTCATATCATGATATTATCTCAAATAACATAACAAATAGACTCCGTGGTCATCCACTAACAAAACGACCTCAACTGTCTCATCAAAACATCAAGGTTTCCATCAGCAAAATTCTATCCAACTCAACTATTCAAAATTTACCATTTAACCAAATAATTAACCCAATAAACTAAGTTAATTCACCATGGAGCCTTCGAAACTTAGACTCCCATTCACCAAATAAACAAAATAATAATTCATTACACGCTTCAAATGTAATCCAAGTGGTCAAGAATGCCCGACTTCCTCTTCTCCGTCTACCCCGAAAAGCGAGGAAATCAACTAGGGTGAGATAACTCTGAGGTACGATATCACCATACTGCGGAGGCTAGTAATTCAAGGCCATCTCACAAGGATGGTTATGCTCAATCAATCAATCACCATACATAAAGTTATGCAACAAATAGCTAGCAATATGAACAACAATATCAAAAGAGATTTAGAGGTTTGAAACACGTAATATAGTTTACCATTCGTGAACTGCATTCCTTTACCTTTATACCGAACTGCATTCCAAACCAAAGATCCGTAGACCTGCCCAAGTTCCTCTACGCCAGAGTTTTAATTACACTCTCTAGGAAGGCACCGGCTTTGCTCCGCACTTAGGGCACATGTGCACATACCTCAATGACTCCCCATCGCTAGGGCTTTCGTGATTCATGCCCATCAAATGACATTAACGATTTACAAGTTATAAATGACCGTATTCTTAGCATGCAAACAAGAGATATCACCAAATACAATAAGAGTTAGTTGACTGCTCAGCATGAATATTCATCAAAGACACGCGGACTTGTGGCATATGACAAAATTCAATTCAATGAATGCTCAAGAATGTGGCCTTAATCATAGTCAATTACTACGATCAAGTCAAACAATGAAAACACCGCTATATACATTTCAAGGTAAGTACATGATATAAATTTACTCACCTCTCCCTATTACCCAAAGCCGCTGCGCTATCTGGTTCCTCGAACGCAGAGCCTTCCTGTCTCTGCTTGCTATACCAATATTCATGCAAGAAAAGAAATATAAAGATAACGTCAAAATCATAACGAGCCATACCTTGTTATTCACTACCAATTGTCGCTTACCCGCTTCTATTTAATCGCCTAACTCAGCTTTTAAATAATTTTTTTTAAAAATCCTTTATTTCTTTTACCACATCTTCTAACATCTAAATACCCAAAATTATAAATTTAATATTCACTCACAACTAATTTCTTATATCTAATGTTTAATCAATTAAACTCGTTTTTTCAAGTAAGAGACATGATCAGTTGGTATTTTGCCTATACTATATCTTTCTATCGACGCCGGGAAGACCGAAAGTAGTGGAAAATTTCACTAACATCCATATCTTTCCAATGATGTCAAATTGGCCCTAAAATTCGTCCATCCATTAGGTCCTCCTAAGATTCTATCCAAGTCGACCTTCTTCAAACATACATAAATTCACATTCAATCGATTCAACCCTTAATTCCACTAACACCACACCTCACTCATTCTCTAATACATTTTCCCCAAATTTTAAAATGCAAAACATACCAGACTTAATCTATACCTCTTAGGTCACATTCTATAGATTCAAAATGCAATTGTAAATTCTAGCATACACATTAGAACAATTAATTCATTCCAAAATGTACTTAATTGACCACCTCCAAACAACAACCATTTATCAATTCAACCTCCTTTCTCCAATAATACAGACCTGCCCATGCAAAACCAAAAATTAAAACCATGGCACTTTAATATACTCTTCAGAAGTCTCCCCACCATGAAAATCACAGGTTGATTCAAAGGAATTGGCTGCAACAAAATTTCTTCCTTCCCAAAGAAGTTCGGCGCCGAATGGAGAACCTAGGGTTCTTCAATTTTTTCTTTTGTTTTCTGCCTGATTTCTGAGGCCTAATATTTTAAAAATTAATTCAATATCATTTCACTTAAGTCACTGCGGTGGTTTTTTCTTGAATTTTTTAAGGCCCTGGGAATTATTAAAATGTCTTGGCCCTTAGCCATTGGAAATCTGCTGACTTTCCCTACCCAAATTAATTGCTCACGTATTTTCATTATTTTCTTATTCATGTATTTTCATTAATTTTATTTTATAAATATATTTGGACCTTAATTTTTCTTCATAAAAATTCCCATAATTTATTTCATTCATTGTATTTTTAGAATTCTTCTATTTCGTCAATCGGTCGTGACCCACCTTATCGGGTATATTTTCCTAAAATTCCATTTAATTGAGAAAAAATTCCTAAAATTATTATAAATTCATGATGGACCTTAAAACACCTAAACTTAAATTCCAATAGAAAAAAAATCATTTAAAAAATGTTTGGGGTGTTACACAAACATTCTTGTCGCGACATAAAACATGTCGCACCCAAAACCCGCTTCGCCGCCCTACCAGCCATGCTACATGTCGCGACCTAGGTAATCGTGATACCCACATCTCGATACTATGCTATAATCATATTCCGGCATCAGTCGAGATATAACTGATTCATGGTCTGCCCGCGATTTCTAACCAAACCCGCTTCGACACCCGTCACCCAATGAAGTACACCCCGTTCGGTATCGCGGTATTCCGTGGTACGCAGCGGCAAAACACCGCCGCCTCGTTTCCGTAGCAACCAGAGCATTTATCCTCCACCACAGAATAGGTTCAGAGTTATCACCTGAAGCAAAGATTCTTTCATCGGATGATCGCTATGGTCGATGGTAAAGCATCTGCCGGCGCTGTTTTTCCTCTAAAGCGGCTCTAGTGAACGCCGCCGCCTTCGAACACTCCTCGTACTTGGAAAGGGGGATCCCACAACGGGGTGATCAATGCTCAGTAGTGATAATCTCCTACAAGGGTTAATCCCCACCTAAGTGCTCATGCAATGGAAAACACATACATTCAAGTGAATACATGATTCCTACTCGAATGTCTACATGCCTAATTCCCATGCTCAGCCTCACACGTTTATACGCAAGAGGCAATTCATCGTCACTGATTTGTTATCAACCTTCACACACTTGTTGATATCCCAGAAGCCAACTCGGTATCTCCAATCCGCAGTCCAACTGAATGTCAATATTCTGAACACTATCCCAGAACCCACTTGTTTGAGCAGTATAATCTATTATTTATAGATAACTCCGATTTGTTTGTCGTGCATCTACATCCAACATTGAAATCAACAATATGAGTTCATATTTGTGTTGTCGAGATAAGACATACAATATATCATATATATAATATATCGATAATACAAGATAAGATTTAATAAACAACAACATAATTAATATGATTCATCACTCTGTTTGATATAATATTAGTTAGATATGGATTTGTTCCAGTCCCAATCCTTTTATTATCCCATCATCTATATGGTCGATATATTCATCTGGCAATGATCACTCCACGCCCTCACAAAAGTCTTCCACAATCATCAACCATTCAGAATGATCTGTCGCGCACATCCATGATAGAGGAAACCCCACTCCAGCATCTGAACAACAGCATCCAGATCCACTGAGAGGTCAGTAGTGACCACCTCATTTCGCCTCTGAACAGAGTAATCACGATTTAACGTCTGAGAGAGATAACACTTAGAGTCATAAGTCTTCACCTTCTTCGTTCTTATCCATCATCCTAGTTGCTAAGTTAACTGGGATCTGCTCCCCTTCATGTCATAACTTCATCCTCCACGTTATTTTCGATTTATCGCCTCGGCTCATCAGAAGAGAGCGTCACCGGCCACGACAGATGCGCATAACGATAGAACTGGTTATTTCATCGTTCGCGCGCTTCGCGCGTCCCGTCGTTTTATCCATTATAAATATCCCATATCTCGTTATCAACGGTACCCCAATTCATTCTGAATTCCACAGAATTTCTATGCATAAAGTTAAGATCTTCCAAACGCAAAATTATCCAATGTATTCATTCTTCATCATCCAAGATCTAGAAAATTTCCGGATTTTGACCGAAATTACCATTTTACCATTTTTCATAAAATTAGAATTTTCTTAGGTTTTACAGCAGCAACTATTGTGTTTTGATGTTTTCAGCTTCACAATGATCCCCAATTGCTACAATATTGATATGGATAAATAGGAGACTTCTCGGGCTTTCCGAAGAGACCTTATTCACTCCATTTGGACTTCAAATGACAGAGTTATGACTCTTGGTAGTTGAAGGAAGAAGAGAAAATAGCTGAAAAGTGACCAGTTGGATAATTTTGTACATTCCGTATTTATAATTATTTCCAAAGTGTTTTTACTGGAAATATATAGACTCTACACTTCAATATATTTCCAACGGTACCAAGAACACCTAAATTGGAGTTCGAATGACAAAGTTATGGCCTTACTAAGTTGGAGCCAAAATGTGGACTAGTTTCGGTACGCTGCGGCAAAAGCCCCCTGTTAGTCACTGCAAGATACATTTCACAAATAAGGGAGCCTACACCGCAGCAAACCTGAATGCCAGATTATGGTTACTTCGGGTATGCCACAGCAAAGCCCCCTTCGTCGTGGCATAGCGAGGTCTCCTTTTCCAAAACGGGAGCTCGAAAAGTTCTAATTTTCTGGGCCATTGATGGGCCCGAGTTCTAAGATATAAAAAGGCAGTGATTTCGAGGTGAAAGGGGGGATTCGGAGGAGATTTTTTTGGAGGCACACTGAACACAAGGGGAAGGTGGATTTTGGGCATTTTTTAGGGTGAACAAGCTCCCTTTGGGTGGAAACACCCTAGGGCTTGTTCCCTCGGAGAGATTTAGGTTCGTTTCTTGGGAAAGAGGAAGAACACTTCGGAGTGGGCAAGAAGATAACGGAGGAGTAGCTAAGGGAGCCAATGCCAAATTTGTTTTCTCTTTTCCTTTTCTTCCGTTCTTTTTCTTTCTTTTGGTGGTTGTATTACTTTTCCCCTTATGTTTTAGTTTTCTTAGGGTTTAGATGTAGCCAAAGACATGTTTGTATGAATCTCTCCTAATTTATATTGATTCATGTTTTATTTCATATTTATGTTTAGTATTTCATTTGGATCTTAATGCTTGTGGGTATTTGACTAATATTTGCATGATTTGTGGTTTGATTCAAAATCTGAGAAGTGAGAGTTAAAATTAGACCATGGATGATTTACCATCTAATTATCATGAGATAGAGATATAAGAGATTAGGTGTGGTTTTAAGATTTATAGGATTCAATGCATCCTTAGTTATGATGGTTTGAGGCAGAGATGTAGTATAACCTTTTCTAAGGGTAGTGTGAGGATTCTCGAGAGAGATTCAAATATACATTAGTGAAATCACCATCTTCATAATGAAATTGATCATCGATTAATTGGGATAGGAGGTTCATACATCATTGTTTAGGTGAAATCTATGCCCTAAGGCTTTAAATTTTATAATGCTTATTCTTGCATGCCTAGATTATTAGTGTCTTTGAGTTTTTTCTATAGATTTTCCACCATCTAAATAGAGCATAGGCTAGATTAGAGCTCACAGACTTAGTAACCTAATTCTCCGTGTGTGGGAACGACAGATACTACTTATCATTATATTACTTGAGGTGAAGTGCGCACTTGCGTACATAAGCGTACACATTTTACATATCACAAATTAGCCTATCAAACTACAACAGTGAAGGGAATAAGAAGCTTCCTGCGACATGCTGGATTTACAAGGTATCATTCATTAAGGATTTTTCAAAATCTCCGACCATTGTGTAAACTCGAAAAGATGGCTAATTTGACTTTTAATGAATCATGTGACCGCATTTGAGAGAGAAAATTAAACAAACTAAATTAGTATTAGCTCCCACATCATGTTGACACCCAGATCTGGGAGGCCAACATACTCATACAGAGTCTGGTAATCATGCAAAGATTTGTACTTATTATGCAATGTGGAAATGGCAGATAGAATCAAAGAGGAGGAGTCCAGGTCAAACACATCTGCCATATGCCAGAGATTCAATGAAAGTACATGAAAACTGATCCAACAAGAGAGGGAAAGCACAAGAGAGATGGAAGCAATGCAGGTATTTGTTGTGAAAATTCAAGCCTTATATATTGGGGTCCTAAGCGTTGTAATACACACTCCATCATGTTGTAATTAAATATCTGTCTTAATGGCAAAGAAGGATGCCAAGCCAAGACCGATTAGGATGGGTGCTATCACGCAAGAGTTTGATCTCGAAATCAAGGATAAGAAGGGTGTAGTGACAATGATAGCATCATCAATTACTGAGAGAATTGGTCGGGAACAAAAGGTGATTTAAATAACATACCTTCCAATGAGCACGGCAAATATTGATATTATCAAGACAAAATCCCGTATGATGATATTGTCAATTAGTTAGCTTGTGGAGTCATGCCATTGGAATTCAGCTACCAACAGAGGAGGAAATTGAGAACTGATTGCAGATTGTATATATGGATGACCCATCGAGGTGAAGAGTGAGCAGATACATCTATAATGAGATGTCCCTTAAATGTAATGGTGGTGGTATTATGGAGAAATTTATGCATCACCATATGGAGGACACTCTGGCAGAGACACAAGACAGCCTAGAATATTCTCTCACCCAATCAGATTTCCCATGATTGCCCACTCATTCAAAGACTGCTGGAATAGGTAAAACATCAGGATGTCATTATCTATGAGAAAACTGATAATCACAGAAGAACAATGCCCTCGTAAGGAACTCTTGTGGTGGATTTTGATATATAGAAATAGACTTTATGGACACTCACCTTGCATAACATAAATTAAAGGTAAAATGATTTATAACAATACACTAGTATTTAAAAATAGAGTTTAGAACACTCACCTTCCGCTACAATAATCGAGCACCCACTCACACCCTCCGCCTCCGCTACCCACGAGACCAACTGTATGTAATTCACACGCGCTGTCAACGGAAGCAACTTGCACACTTGGTGTTACAATTAAATTTTTCAGAAAATATGTGGGCCCCAAATGCCATTCACAGGCATATGACCAAATTTTAGACTCAAGAGGTCAAGCTCAGAGTCCATGAACACCAAAACATCGTCCCGGATCAAAACTAAACCTCACAGAAACTGTGGATCGCCAAAAGGTTTAAAACCTCATCTTAACACTTCTAAAACAACAGAATTAACCCGATTGTTCGAAAAATAGTCCTAAAAATTCAACCCTGATCATTGCCCCGAAAATAGTCCCGAAAAATTCCTAAAAATTCTCAAACTAGTCCTTTAAAATTTTGACTGAAATTTACGTCTCACGGCCTCCTGCTAAGAAAATCCCAAACCATTAAATGACCTTTAAGATAGAAACACAAGTAGGAAAATTCCCTACCTCTTGAGTCATAAACTAAGATTTTAGGTGTCTACTGTGTGTTTTATTGTTTCCGTAGAGATCTGTGAGAGAAGCAAAGAAAAAATATATATATATATATATATATATATATATATCTCTAATTTTTGCCTTCTCCTCCGTCAATTTCCTCTCTTTTACTATTTTGTTTTTTTTATTTATTATTATTCGATATATGACTCATATTGCCTCATTCTAGTCCATTTCTACCTTAAACAATTATTTCTTTTCACCACTTATTTTAAAATAAACTTAGCTCAAGTCATTTCGACTTTCGAGATTTTCGTAAAAATCTCGCCTGAAGTCACCGACTGGCTTATCACCCGTAAAGTCGTGTGAAAATATTCCGCTTTGTCTCGTAATTCAACCAACTTTTCTAGTCACTAGATTCCTCATGAGATTTTCAAATGTATCAACAAGAAATAAGCCACATCCGAGATCTAGAGAATTTTCTACACTTCCCTAAACCATTATGGCAATTTATTATTATTATTATCCTTTTGCAATTTTTTAAAATTTCTAATAAATTTTTTTTTTCGGGTTTTACAGTGCCACAATTCTTTGAAACTTTACAATTTCATCCTTAAAAACAACATTCAAAAATACTACTATGACACTCAAATAATTAAGAAAGCCCTTGGTGCACATATGAGACCCTACGGTTACACATACCGTACACCCTCTCGGGAAGGGGCGTTACAAATCCTCCCTCCTTTAGAACATTTCGTCCTCGAAATGAACAAACTAAACTCAAAGGAAAGGAAAATACCTCAATCCGAAAATAATTGAGGATACTGACGGTGCATATGAACCTCTGGCTCCCAGGTAGCTGCCTCCCTCTCATGATTCTTCCACAGGACTTTAACTAAAGGAATCACTTTACTCCTCAACACCTGTTCCTTGCGATCTACAATCTGCATAAGTGTTTCTCGTGTCGTGTTCTTCTTTAGCTGCACTGGCCGCTCTCTCAGCACATGTGAATGATCTGGGATGTACTTCCTTAACATTGACACACGGAATGAGATAACTGTGGGGGTAACTTCAACCTGTAAGCTACTGGTCCCACCTTGCTCACAAGCTCATAAGGCCCTATAAATCTCGAACTGAGCTTGCCTCACCTCCAAAATCTCAAAACACCTTCCTGGCGGGGAAATCTTTCAGAAGACCCAAGTCACCTGGCCCCAAACTACAAGTCTCTACAATGGTTGTCTGCATAACTTCTCTGTCTATCTCTTGTTGTCTTCAAGTTATCAAGGATAACTTTCACTTTCTCTGAAGTGACTTGCACTAACTCAAGGCCTACCAGTCTTCTCTCACCAACCTCATCCCAGCACACTAGAGTCCTACACTTCCTACCATACAACGCCTCAAATGGAGCCATCTCTATGCTGGCTTGATAGCTGTTGTTGTAGGAGAACTCCATCAATGCCAAATGAGTATCTTAACTCCCCTTGAACTCCATCACACAAGCTCTCAGCATATCCTCTAACGTTTGAATGGTCCTCTCTGACTGGCCATCCGTCCGAGGATGAAATGTTGTGCTGAAATGAAGGCGAGTACCTAAATATGCCTGCAAACTGGGCTAAAACCTGGGGTCTCGATTTGAAATTATTGAAATTGGAACCCCAAGAAATCTCACTATCTCATCCACATACAACTGGGCCAAATTTTCCAGAGAATCTTCAACATTAATTGGCAAAAATGAGTGCCCTGCACTGACTAACAAACTTATCATATAGTACTGTATACTCGAGTCCGTGGAAGACCCTGCCACAAAATCCATGGTTGATCTTCTCCTACTTCCAGCACTGGAATAGGGAGTAATTGTATCTTCCCACGGCTCTTCATATGCCTGGCTCTCACTCACTTATACGTTAGTCATCTAGAGACGAAACCTGCGATCTCTTTCTCTTTCATCCTGCATTTCACCAAGAATGTTCTTTCAAAGTCCCGCATCTTGGTACTGCTTGGATGTGCATAAATATGTGCATGAACGCGTTTCTCTTCCATAATGTCTCCCTTCATCTCACCATACTCCTGAACACACACATTCCCACCCTTCTTACTTATCAGTGTCGCCATCTCCGATTTGAAACTCTGGCTTTCTTCCTTTTCATCTCTTCCTTAAGCTTAACTCATCCGTGGATTCCTAACTACCCTACCCAAATCCGATCCACTAGAGAGAGAGGCTCCAATATGAAATGTGGCTAACAATGCCCTGAATCCAGCTCTAATGACACCCCACCCCTTCCTACATGGGGCGTGTTTACGATCAACAAATCCCTGCACCACAATTCTAACGAATTAGAAACTCCCCGTGAAGCGGCCGCATTGCTTGCTAAAACCTATAAAATTTTTTTACTTACAATCTAGATTTGCAAAACTAAGAGAAACTTCTGCAGCATGATGGCTGCATATACTAAAATTCCAAATCCTGTATACATCCAATTTATTAATTATATCCAAAAATAGCGTAACCAAGACACCAACACATTCTCTCAAAACTACTCTATGTACATACATATGTCTGACATATATTCAAAGTCTTTTCTTACATAATATTCTTAATTTACAAACATTTGTACAATGTCAGACAAATCCTATTGTGCTCCAAATATTCATGTAGACCAGACTCGGAAAATAGTTTTTAAAACACAAAAATAATGAGCTAAACGAGCTCAGTGAGTGTATGCTTTTATAAAAGGTTTTGCTTTTCCGGAAAACCTCAAAACTGTAAAACTTTCTTTTACAATATTTTCCAGAAGCTTTACTTTGCTTTGCTTGCTTGAAAGTTTCTAAACTTTTCTTTGCTTGCTTGCTTTTGTACTTGTTCTCGCTTTTAAAAGTTTCTAAAACTTTTCTTTGCTTGCTTGCTTTTGTACTTTTAAAGGCTTATAAAATCTTATTTCTTGCTTGCTTAGAAGTTTATAAAACTTCTCAAAATTTTCCTTGCTTGCTTGCTTTATCTTGCTTGAAAAGTTTCTTAAAACCTTTCACAAACCTTTGCTTTAAAAGTTTCTCAAAACATTTTTATAAATACGGGAGCCTTGGCTCAACCGCATGCTTTTAAAATAAAACGGGAGCCTGGGCTCACCCGTTTGCTTTAAAATCCCAAGGGAGCTGGCTCAATCGATCGTTTTGAAATCTAAACGTGAGCCTAGGCTCAACCATGCCGGTGGAAGGACCTTGTCCGCGCTACCTTTTCCGTGAATACGGTGGAATTGACTCGTGTCGCCATCACCATAATTTAGTTAGAGCTCATAATTTTATATACTCTTGCACGTGCCACGGTCTCCCTTTTAAATGCATGATGTATGTCCTAAGTTTGTCGACTGAAAATTACAATGCATGTATGAGATCCTAAAACCACCGTGCACGCATTTTAATTATAGAAGTTTAGATGAAGTGAATTGTATCAAAAGTGGGAAAATAGCAAAATCCGGGCAAATTCAAAGGTGTACTGCACATGTATAGGTGTACCGGTACACCCCACGTAGGCCAAAGTGTACTCCCAAGACATACCAGGTGCACCGGTACACACCCCACTAGAATGCAATGTGTACCAAGATAAAGTTCAGTGGTGTATCACACGCAGCCCAAAATGCCCAGAATGCTATGTTTTTGTGTAATTAAGCCCGAATTCGTACACCGATAGTTTAGGAACCTTATTAAATAATTAAGATAGGTTCAAATAAGATTGGGACTCGGCGATATTCGTTGAGCGTGATTAAGTCTAGGAAGTATGTTAAGTTGTGCGATTACGTAGGCGATTAATATATCGCTTATTCGCTTGAGTCAGAGGGTTAAAAAGCAAGGCGGGAAAAGTGTGGAACTGTGTCTTCGCTATAAGCAAAGAGGTAAGTGTTCTAAACTCACTTTCCAAATACTAGTGTAGTATTATTATTATTATTATAAACTGCTTTTGACTGGTATTTCATGGTTTCTGAAGTTCAACCATTTTCTGCGAAGCAAGCAATGAATTAGAAATCAAGCAAATGGTTTTGAGTTAAAACCATAATTGAAAGCAAGCATTGGTTTTAAATTGTAAAACCATTTTCAAGCAAGGTAAGTAAGCAAATGGTTTTGGAATAATTAAACCATTTTACAAGCAAGCAAGGGCGAGCAAATGGTTTTGAATAATTAAAACCATTTTACAAGAAAGCAAAGTGGCAAATTGGTTTGAATAATAACCATTTTTCAAGCAAAGGCAAGTGAAGAATATTTAAGTAAACAAAGTTTCCCTAGTTCTAAGCAAGCAAATCGGTCAATGAGGTATTCGCATGTGTACCTGGGTGTGGTGTTGGGGATCTCATACATGCATCAGAGTTTTGCCCGGTCGGCAAACTTAGGACACACTATGTACTAAAGGAGACCGTGGCACGCATAGAGTATATAAGGTTATGAGCTCTAACTATTAAATTATGCAGAGATGGTATGACACGAGGTCAATTCCACCATATTCACCTAAAAAGGCGACGTTGCATAAAGGTCCTTCCACCGCATGGTTGAGCCTGTGCCCTGCTTTTAGATTTCAAAACGATCGATTGAGCCAAGCTCGTGGATTTTAAAGAACCAGAGCCCAGTTCTGCTTTATTTTCAAGATGCGGTCGAGCCAAGGCCCCGTATTTATAAAAATGTTTTTGAGAAACTTTAAAGCAAAGGTTTCAGGGAAAGGTTTTAAGAAACTTTTCAAGCCAAATAAAGCAAGCAAGCAAGGGAAATTTTGAGAAGTTTTATAAACTTCTACAAGGCACAGAATTGTGTTTCTTTAAAAGTACAAAATCAAGCAAAGAAAGTTTTATAAAACTTTTAAAGCAACAAAGATAAAAGCAAGCAAGCAAAGGTTTAGAAACTTTCAAGCAAGCAAAGCAAAGTAAAGCTTCTCGAAAATATTGTAAAAGAAAGTTTTGATGTTTGAGGTTTTCCTAAAAAGCAAACCTTTTATAAAAGATACACTCACCGAGCTCAAGTAGCCTATTATTATTTTCGTGTTTTAAAACTATTTTCCGTGTTCAGGTACGCGAGACGCCGAGCACACAGATTTGTCCTGACATTGCACAAGTGCTGTAAATTAAGAATATTATAAGAAAAGACTTTGAATATGTAGTATTTAAATTACATGTATGTACATAGAGTAGTTTTGAGAGAATGTGTTGGTGTGCTGGTTGCCATATTTTGGATATAGTGTAAATTGGATGTATACAGGATTTGGAATTTTAGTATATGCAGCCGTCATGCTTCCAAAGTTTTTCCGCTACTAAGATTTTACCAAATCCTAAGTTATAAAAATAAAAGAAATATTTTATAGGAGGTTTTAGTAAGCAATACGGCTTCGCTTCACAGGAGAGTTTCTAGTCGTTAGGAGGTAATCTACTGGGATATTCTGCGGAGTGCAGCACGCCGGCCGCCGGCGGGCGGTGTGTCAAGTTGGTATCAGAGCAGGTTATATATAATAACCTAGGACTTGAGGAAAAATGATACCACGCAAGGTGGTATCGTGAGCATAAGTAATAAGTAACCATGAAGTGCTCAAAACTTAGAGTACATACATATGAAGTGATTCAAAGTATTGGAAAAGTTGATTTTGCAATTAAGGAAGACTATATCAGAAGAGACAGAGAGGTCGCCCTAGGAGAGTTATTGATTCGTGCTACGGTAGGGGTGATCCTAATCAACAATATTTGTTTCTATACTCCTCCATTGCTTGTAGCTCGTTGCCAAAAGATAATGCTCAGGTTTAACACACGGACGGGTTTTCATCCCACGAATGATTCGTATTAATGTTCGGCAGAAATGGTGAGACTTTGCTTGACTTTTGGATTTGGTTAAAAAACAGGGGAGTTGGTTGTTCACTGGATAACTGAAATAGCTTAAACTCCAAAGTGGAAGTGGTAATCTCCTTGAAGGCTTGCTCCATTTAGCTTGATAAATACTGGGGTATTAAAGTGTTCTCTCGGTTATTTCAGATTAGGCTAACAATGACATATAGTCAAAGCCAAAACCGGATCTTTGTTTAGCTATAAAACCCCAACCCTAGAACCACTCCTTCTATTTGAGTCCAATCAAATACTAAGCATTTAAAGTCCCGCCGCTTGAAACCCTAGCATTCAACCTCATTTCAATGGCTCGTATGACATCTAAAGGATACTGCTGCATCTACCATTAAGAATGCAATCGAACCCTAAAGCATGATGTATTGACCAAAAGAAAGACATTAAATGGCATTAGACCCTAGTTTGTGCAGTTTGAACCATAAATGCCATACCCGTAGCATTTAAAGCATGAGGACAACTCAAGCAAGAATCCCAAGTAAAACCAAGCTAGCAACCCTTCAAGGTTGCTCGAGGCTAGCTACATCCCTGGAGTCATCCCCAAGGGGTAAGGTTTGGCAGCCGAGAAAATGAGAGAAAGATGAGAGAGAAGAGAGCAAAATAAAACCTAAAATGAAAGCTACGGGAAAACTTGCATAAAAAATGGAAAAGTTAGGGTTACAAAGTTGTAGGGGACTTATATAGTCAACCCTAATGTGTGAAATGACAAAAATGCCTAAAATATAAAATTACAATAGGGACAAATGGTAATTAATCAAAACGCGGGTCGCTTAAACTAAAAATATCAAAACACAAGGGTCGGATTACCATGGCGTGTGGAATTCGCCAGCCCAGCTTAAATTCACAAGAGATAGCTTAAATGAAAATTTCACTGCGAATGCTAGGTCTCACCAAGCTACCGAATTGTTGTACCTTAGCTTAAAATTTCACATAGTGAAATTTTCATATGATTGCTAAATTTTCATAATCCCAATGGGAAATTTCGAGAATGCATAGCGAATTCCCCGATTCCACCATTCCTCCTCGCATTGCTTCCTTCGCATGGTTTCATCATTTCGCTTCAAATTTTCAACACGTATCTCGATATTTCATCGCCTCAATTTGGTGACACTATCGAGATTCGCATTCAAGAGACTAATAGCAGCTGCTGTCGACCGTTCCCAAGACCTCGCAAAATTATCCAAAATAATCTCTCGAAAAACAAATCGTAAGCACTGCTTTATTATTACTACGACAATTGGCTTGACCATACTGATTAAGGCACAAAAAGCACTCAAAACTCCATCTCGAATAGGTCTAAAGAAGACTTGAGGATCTGGTCCCATTTATATCAGAACGCCCCGAAAACCCGAAGAATGACACGAGGTAGTGGTCATCATCACCTGCGAACACTCAGCAAGATGCGTGTAATGGTCGGATTTGTCTGACACCCAGCTGTGTCATGGATTGTTGATTACAGAGGCAGCAGATTGCACAGATAGAGCACATGCACTGGGTCAACAATGCTGAACCCCACCGCCACCCAGAGAGGTTATGAAGAACCGGAAGTCGATAGAGAGAGTACAAATCGGGCGCCAAGCCATATGATGGCAAAGGGTGATCCGGAGGCGTACTCATATGGCTAGACCGAAAACAAAGTTTATGGAGTTATGGGCTGCAATTTGATGAGCAAAGAGTCTTGTTTTCCGCTTTTCGATGGAAGATGTACAAGGATTGGTGGATGTCAGAGAGGAGGTAACCCTCTATGGCATATCATGGGACCACAATTCCAAGAAAAATTCACTAACAGTTCTTTCCGAGCCATAAGTGATTCGGGGTACTAAGGAGCTCTTCTGCTAGAACAAGAACATGTCAAGATCCTGGTACGAGAAGAAAATCTCGAATTAGTTAGATTGGTTCCTCATGATGAAGTGCATAGTCCTATGCAAAAGGTTTTTATCGTGACTACAAAGACCTGATCGTGGTGCATTTGCTCATTATTCCTCGTAATAGATTTGGGGACTTAGTAGAGGTCGCTCTGAGAGTTGAGCAAAGTACCACAAACTATGTATCGAGTAGACAGAAAGTAAGATAGTGCACTGTGCACGTCCCAAATGCAGCCTCCGGATGCGACAAGAGGAAAGAAAAGCAAGGGGCGCAGGTTATGTAGGCCGAGGTGTAGCGAGGAGCTATCTCTAGTCGTGGACGCGAGGCCCCGCCTGCTAGCAAAGGGGTAACCCAGCATTCCGCCTATCCTGGTCATATGTGTCGAAACGACACCATGGGGAGTGTAGAGATTCAGATGGGAAGCTCACTATGGCCGAAGGCCATTTCATTGTGTGGGAGTGCCCTCACTGATCGGGTGCAAGAGACATTGGTAGCTGGCCTAGCTACCCCGCACTGCAGATGAGCACAGCCAGCTAAGTCGTCTAGAGAGGTTGCCTCCTCAAAACAAAGGCCAACACACAGGAGGCGTGCCGTGGTAGAGGTGTATGCGCACTCCTTGTGTGGATGACAGAAATTTCACACTCGCTTCGCAGTGAGTGCAAGGTCAGACTCGGAAGAAGATGCGATGCAAAATCAGATGTGGTCACTAGTATTATTTCTATCCTTGAGCATGATGCATATACATTAGTGGATTCAAGATTGGATAAGAGATCTGTTATTTGCATCGAAAACCATTCTTAGATCGTTTTCAGATAAGAGACCCAAACACGAGGGTCTATGAGAGTTTCCCTCCAAATTTGAGATCCATACTGCAGATAGAGTAGCTTCAGAGATAGTGAGAGTTCTGATCGGGGACAGAGTTTCCAAATGCATCTCAGAGTTTTAGATATGATAGACTTTGATGGTTCTCATTTGATCAAATGCTCTCGCCATGTAGCCACATTGGGACAGTTATAAGAATAGCAAAGTTGAATAGCCAGTAGTCTGGAGGTGCAGAAGTTCGAGGATTACGAAAGAGTTATCTCCTCTCCCTCAGATATCTCCGCCGCTATGACAACACGTAAAATGTTATGTAAAGGATGTCAGTGGTTATCTAGCTTAAGTGTGGTGGAGACAGCAGCTTATGATCATGCTGGATGAGATTCCAGATGTTAGAGAGTTCCCAGATGTATTCCCAGATGATATTGCAGAATTACCTCCAGAAAGAGAGGTGGAGTTCACCATTGATTTGATCCCAGGGACTGAGCCCATTTCCATTCCTCCTTATAGGATGGCTCCCGCAGGAAGTTGGGCGGAGCTTAAGGCCCGCCAAGAACGCTTCGAAAGGAAGGGACTATTAGACCCAGCATATCCCCTCAGCTGAGCTCCAGCCTCTCAGAAAAAAGATGGGAGTTTTATGTTGTGTGTACAGATTACAAGCAAATAAAACAAAGAGTTACCATCCAATCGCATCCACTCCAGGATCGATGAGTTATCTGATCAACTCCGCGGTCCTCGAGCATAATTCCGCAAAAATACATTCTGAGGTCGGCACCATCGCTTGAGGGTGCAGAGCGATACTTAAGATTCCGCATTCAGACACGCTGCTGTGCATTAGGAGTTTTGGTGATGCCATTTTGGTTTTGACTAACGTCACGCAAATATTTATGGATTTGATGAACCGAGTATTCCAAATTCGTGACTGATAGGTCTGTCATAGTTTTTATTGATGATATTTCTAGTGTATTCGTAGTCAGAGGAACACTCCGAGCACCCGAGATTGTATTACACTTAAGGAGAGACAGTTATATGCCAAGTTGAGCAAATGTCAGTTTTGGCTTAACAGGGTGGCATTCTTAGGTCATGTGATTTCAACTGATGGTGTGAGTGTGGATCCCTAGAAAATAGAGCAGTGGTAAATTGGAAACCACCAAAGAATGTGTCAGAGGTCAGGAGCTTCCTTGGTTTAGTGTAAGTACTATAGGAAGTTTGTTGAGGGGTTCTCCAAGATAGTGTACCCCACCGACTAAGCCGACAAGGAGCATGTTAAGTATGATCAAGCCTATCAAAAGAGTCAAGCAGTCGTATTATCACATTGACTTCAGCCCGCTTTAGCTTTGCCTAATGAGAGAGATGGATTTGTGGTTTATGTTGATGTTTCATGCAAGGCTGCCTTGGTTGTGTTTCTGATGCAATGATAGGGTGATTGCATATGCTCAGACAGATAAAGAATCATGAGGGAGAATTATCTCTACACAATTTTAATTTAGAGCTATAAAAAGATATCATGTTTGCACTAAAAATATGGAGACATTATTTATATGGTGTTCCTTGTAGGATCTCTTTACTGTATCATAAAAGTCTTCAATATATTTTCACCCAAAAGAGTTAAACCCCGAAAGGGCAAAAGAAGATGTATTTGAGTTGATTAAGGACTACCATCGTATCTATCGAAAAATCATCCAAAGAAAGTTAATGTCGAAAGGTATGCCTTGAGTAGGCTGACTCTCAAAGAGCTCTTTTGGTCTCACTTGAGACTGTGCTGGTCTTCCAATGTTGTTGGATCTAAGAGCTTTAGGGGTGATATTGAAGTCGAGGATTCAGAGCCTCATAGCCATTTTCAAGGTCATGTTAGATCAATTACTAGTGGATCGATTCTAGCAAAGGCCAGTAGATCCACGATGATTAAGCTCGTAGAAGAGATAGAAAAGGAAAGAAAGCGTATTTCATTGGGGAGATGGCATGATAATGAAAGGTCGAGAATGTGTGTGCCGTAGCATGGCGAAATGAAGAGAGAGAAATTATGAAGAAGCACATTCATCTACATATTATTAGTAAACTCATCTATGTTTCAGTCTATTCTACATGCTATTTTTGTGCATTTTATATCCATATTCATGTAAAACTCATAAAATTTCCTTCAAACTTGGTTTTGTAGGATTATTGATGAGGGAAGCAAGTGATTTGGCAAGAAATGAGCAATTTATTTCCAAAAGAAGAGTCAACCGAGAGTCTCACAAATACACTACTGGGAAGCAAGATTAATTTTTATGTACCATCTGGAACATCAAATGGTTCAAATTCCTCATGGATGATTCTACATTCAAAGTTCTTTCCAACTAGTACTACACGCCCCAAATCTGAAGAAATGAAGAAGTTATGGCCCCGACAAGTTGGAAAAGAAAAATGTGTTGTTGTCAGAGCATGTCGCGACTGTGAAGTATGTCGCGATCAGAGAGTATGTCGCACTTTCAGAGAGCATGTTCGCTGACCAGGAAGTATGTCGATCAGAAGTATGTCGCGATCAGAGTATGTCGCACTGGGTAGATATGTCACTTAAATGTCAGAGAAACCCAAAAGGCCGAAAATTGATATTTCGACCCACTTCAAGCCCCCATTTCACCCAGACCATACATATACTGCTTTTAGGTAAAGAGGCAAGCGGGAAGATTGGAGAGCCTCTCTCATGGGGTTTCTCTCTCTAGACTGCCCATTTTTCCAGTTTTTCTATAGATTTTGATTTGTTTTAGATTTTAGAGCAGTTTTAGAGCAAGATTTTTATTTCATTAGAGATTTGCTGATATAAGAATTGGGATTTAGCTCAGTGTTAACAGATTAGTGTGAATCTGATTTTCCATGAAGTTCTAGAATCCACATTCTAGTCTCACTCAGGTGATTATTTTTAATAGGGATCTAGAGAGTTAGAGTGCATTTTTATTTATTGAGTAGAGTTTCCAGTCAGATCTGTATATTCATTTTTTATTTGAGGTGAGCAAAGAGACAGTTCAAACTACTGCCTTGCCCCCATTTTTATTGTTTTGATTTTTGTTTCATTTGCACATTGAACTGTGAATGGAATATTAAACTCACTGGGTAGATTAAATTGTTGAACATCCGTGATTTGCAATTTTTCGCTATTTCAGGGGCTCTGAAAACTGAATTTATATAATTGGTACCTGCTCTATAATGAACCTGCTTGGAATATTAGTAGCTTATACCTAAAAAGAGTCAGATCTTGCTCGATTTCCAAGATTCCTCCTCGAGTGACATGTCACAGAGATGGAGATTTCTCAGAGAAGAGCGGTAACTTAAGCGGGTATGTTAGACTAATATCTCGAACTAATGAACTCGAAAATTACTTTGATAGATCACTAATTTACTCATGGTGTAAGGATTAATTAGATGATGTATCAATTTAGTTGATTGCAGGTTTCTCCTAATTCCTCGATGAGCGATTCGATCCCGTGTTAGCAAAGATCTAATCAAGGAGATAGAAAATTTTATTAGATTTGAAGGACGAGATATCAATTACATTGGAGAAGGCTTGCATTATCCTGTCTATGGGGGCAAGAATTCTTCAATCCTGAGAAATGGTTGTGAAGTATTGAAAAAGAAAAACAATCAAATCTTAAAGAGTGCCAAATTTTACAAGTAGCTATTTAGACCTATTTGCTCCGAAAAAGGAATATGGTGTGTTATATAGTGAAATGTATGGTGTATGGAGAAATCCAAGCTATACTATCGCTTCTCGACAAATCCAAAGATTCAACTCACAAATGCTGTACTTTCAAGGAAATGCAAACTGCTTTGTAAATAATTATCCCCATCCCTAGTGACCTCTTCTCATACCTTTTAGAATTAAGTAGTTGTTTATTTGGTAGATTTTTAGGATTGTTAGTTTTAAATCAGTTTTTGTTTCAATTAAATTGGATTTTATTCCACATCCTACTTGATCGCCTAAATAGTGAAGAGCCCTTGTAACTGGGGTGATCAAATCTCCAATTGTGAGAACCTCCAATCCTCGTGGGTATTTATATTCTAATTCCTAGAGTCCACTTTATTACTTGTATGACCCGTGCACTTCTGTGGAAAGTGCTGAGGTTGCAATACTTTTCAGCCTTTTAAGTACAATTTACTTTTGTTTCAAATCAGTTTTTGAGTATTTAATACATTCACCCTCGAATTATTTTCACATATACATCATTTGGTCCCTTACACATATGCTGCATCCGTATAGCAAATCACATGATGTATAGAACTTTGTTAACATTACTCGGTGGAATGGGATGAAGAGCAAATTGCGAAGTTTCGTTTAGGTGCCTAACCCACAGGAGGTGGAGCAGATATCTGAGATCGAAGATCACGATCGCTTATCCCGTGGTCACATCATTTTTATGATCGTCCCCCATGATCCCGGTCACGACTGGCAGTGATAATATCGATTCCAGTCTCACACTCCCGCACGCTGAGGTCTTGTGGTGTTCACAACGGAAGCGGACAGATGATGGAGACTCATGATTCAACATGGTAATGGATCGAATCAATTTATATCCGTGCCTCTCGGGCCTAGTCTGCAAAACATCGCTAGGTACCGCTTCACATCTTTAGCACAAGATTTCATCCCTCACTGATGCCCAAATGTAGGATTACTATTCGTGGTTAGGAGAATATGTCGAGAGCTCAGGGTAATGGAATCCAAAGGAAGTCGATACCCACTTGGCACCAATGAAGCCCGCCACAACACAACCCATCGGGCCAAGATAGATATGGCTCCATTCGAGGCAGCAATTTTATGGCGTGAAATGAACCCAGCAGGCCGGGATGAGGTTGGTGAGGAGAAGACTAGCAGGCCCCGAACTAGTACACAGATCACTCGTGAAAGTGGAAAGTTGTTCGTGATAACTTGAAGATAGCAAGAGTATAGATGTAGGGTTATGGACAACCGTCGAGAGACTTTTGCACTGAGATAGGTGACCAAGTCTTTTGAAGATCATCCGAAAGGTGTGTTGAGATTCTGGGGAAATGAGGCAAGCTTAGTCCTAGATTTATTGGACCTTATGAGATTGCAGCAAAGTGGGACCAATAGCTACAAGTTGAAGTTACCCTGCAGAGTTATCGTAAGAATCTAAGATATCATGTATCGATGTTTCGAGGAAGTATATCCCGATCCTTCATACATGTATTGAGAGAGTCGCCACATAATAAAGGGGAATCAATTATGAAGATAATTCGTGCTGCATTGTAGATCGTAAGGAACAGGTGTCGAGAAGCAAAGTGATTCCATTAGGTTAAAGTCTTATGAAGAATCATGAGAGGGAGGTAACTACTGGGAGCCAGAGGCTCGATTGCTGGCCATCAAGACTCTATTTATTTTCCATGAGGTATTTTCCTTTCCTTTCTTTCGAGTTTAGTTTATTCATTTCGAGGACGAATGTTCTAGCGAGGGAGGATTTTGTAACACCCCGTCCCGAGAGAGAGTGTGCGCATACGATACCGCTGTGGGTGTATAAGAGTACCAAGTGTCATATCAGAGTATTTGGAGACTAAAGTAGAAATGATAATTTATGGAACCCGATTTTGTATGAGAATAAGGGCACAAATGTCATTACAAATAGGACATGAATATGAAAATCATTATGTAGAGATGGGCCACACATAAATAAACAAGGACAATTGCAATATTAAAGAGATGAGGGCTACCGTAATTAAATGAAAAATAAAATATAAAAATGGGAAACAAAAAAGCCAAAATTCACTGTCTCAAAGCTCGGGCTCTAGCAAACCGTAGGAGGAGAAGGAGAGAGCCAAGAGGAGGAAGAGAAGGAAGAAGAAGGAGGAGGAGAAGAGTAAAATCAAGGTATGTTGGTCTTAGAATCAAATATATTTTGGATTCCTAGGACTTTGGTATGGAGATTAGATGCTCCTTTGTCTAGGTTTTGTGCAAAGCTCATGAACCTTTGAATTGTTGGGGTTATGAGAGAGTAAAACCCCAATTGGGAGAAAAACAACATGGAATCATAGTTGCTTCCTTCATGACCCACGAAAGGGGATCAGAGACCTCATTTTTTCATTGCTCTGACATCGATGGCCGCAGATGCCATTTTTCAAAAGCAGATAAATAGCTGGGTTAGGTTTTGCCAATGAAGATCCGAGCCCGAATGATATAGGTCACCCCAATGCGTAGGAAAGGACTCCTCGGGAACCCCCGCCCTAGGATCCAACCCGCGCCTACCATTCAAAGGGTTCTATTTTACATTTTTTTTTCTTATTTTATTTTCAGCCTGCATACAACCAACCCTCACTATTTTTACTAAACTCCGAAATTAAACTAAATTGGTTTCATTTTGGACTTCATCGTTAGTTGCTTATACGAAGAAAACTGATCCCTCAGTTCACCCAGAGCCGCTATACCGCAAAGAGTTACGCTATGATAGTAGGAGTAATTTAGGTTATAAATTTTGTTGATTCATAACACCTACTATGGCACGAATCACTTAGGGTCTGCAACATAACTCTCAAAAAGCTCGAATGTTCCTCCGACTACTTGAACACAGTTTAGGATATCACTCGATAAAGACTATGATGAACTAGTCCAAATAAGGTTGGAATACTGCTTATCAAATCCATAAACGCCGCCGGCATTAGTCAAACCAAACGGCTGGATTCGCGCTACGTAGTGGTGATCCGGAATCAACAAAATTTATATCCTAAGTTCTCCTATTGCCGTGAAATAAGCCACTCGCAGTATAGCGGGTCTCAGGGTCGAACATGGATGGGTTTTCTTCTACAAAATTATTTGAGTGAAGTCAAAATGGTGAATTAAATTTGGATTTTAAGGCTCAGTAAAAATGGGAGATCGGGTTTGCTCACGACTCGAAATTTAAATAAAATAAAATGTAAAATAGAAACCTTGAAGTGTTATTAGGTCACTGGGGCTGAGTTCCTACAGTCACCGAGATAAACTGTTATTTTTCGTTTGGGGAGGATGATGGTATAAACACTCGAACCTAGATCTTCATTTAGCTTTAAAACCTAACCCATAAATATTCATCATTTTTTAAAAATGGCATCTACTGCCCATCCGTGGTCACCGATAAAGGAAGAATGAGTCTCCCCAGACTCCCTTCAATGGTCATAGAGGGTAATTCAATGAATATCACCGATCTAACAAATAGTGAAACTGAATTCCGAACCCTAAAAGCTTACCAAATAACAGCCACGAAAGAGATTCAAGGATAAAAACCCACAATTGTAAAGTGGAACACAAGATATAAAGTGGATACCGCAAGAAGAGCAGTGGAACCTCCAACAACCTCCGCATCCTACCCTGAAGCAAATTTTCCTTCCAAGGAGGAAGGGTTTTAGCCGCTCATCCTCCAAGTCAGGGCTATCCTCGAGGGTGCTCGCAACCAAGAAAATAGAAAAGAAAGGGGAAGAAAATGAAGCAGCGGGAAAACGGGAGCTGAAAGCTTCCCCAAAATTTATTGTGATGTTGATTGATGTTTACAAACCTTGACTCTAGCTTATATAGTGTGCAGAGCAAGGGAAATTACAAAAACAAACCAAAACAAAAGCTATTACAAACAGAGGAAAGGAGAAAAACCAAAAACTGAGTCGCTTCGATCAAAAAACAGAGAAACAATTTTCGCTTATGTACGCTGATTTTCGCTTATGATAGTTAATTCAATTATCATATTTAAAATAATCAGGTATAGCAAATGAAATTTTTTCTATGCACAAAGAATTTTTACAAGGTGATAGCTTAAAATCTCAACATAGCGACTTCGCTTCACTGCTCATCACTGCTCCATCGGGTTCCCGTCTGCACCGTATCCCGCATCCTCTTTTCTTATTTCTTCCTTCGCTCTTCTTTCCTTGGCTTGATCTATGATGCTGGAGTTTGACTCAGTTCTTCATGTTTGATCGACTAACAATGTTGGTCATGATTAGCTTCGCAAAACCGCAAAATTTGCCACAAAATGCGATCGCAGAATAAGTAGGACCTTAATGTGTAAATCGGGTTAATTAGAATGATTAGTATACATAAAGCACTCAAAACCTATAATAAATAGGGTTCAAAATAGCACTTTTTAGGCACTAATCACACTCTCTGAATCCCACACACATTGCTAGTCCTTAGCAATGAAAGAAAGAAAGAAAGAAAAGAAGAGCATACAAAATGATAACAAAATAATGTCTACAAAAATTATATTTCAAAAAGGTTGTGGAATGAGTAATACCTAACCAGAAGTAAAAAATCACAAAGCCTTGTCCAATAATTATCATGAGAGAATGAATGCTGAAGTACAAAATTGAGTATCAAAAGAGCATCCATCTCAAGTGAATCAACCAGAAACTTCCACTAAAATTCAGTGTTTGTTTGATCGGGCTCAACAATAAACTCACAAACCCGCACTTCCCAACCTAGCTAATACCATGACCTAGCATGCTAACTAAATCCTGGGAATAGATCAGGACCCACCTTATTCCACAATTCTTTTTAGGTTGTAGGGTGCAATGCCGAGAATCGACCTCACCAAAGTCCATAGGAAGTGGATTCCACCGATGACTCCCAACCAATTAAGGCTTAGGCACCAAGTCATAAGGATCTTTCGAATTAATAAACTTTCAGAGCCTCAATTCCATTTCGAATGATTTGTGACTCATCACCTACAACTTGATAAACTCCACCATCCACCCATAGTGCAACACTCAAGTCACATTCTTAAACCAGCAGCGTTCAGGCAAATGTGTTTCTAAAGGTTTCGCATATACCTCGATCATGCTCTGTTTCATGTAAGCTGTAATTCTCTTTATTCTTTCTTTTTTCTTTCTTTTCACTTTTCTTTCTTGCCTTTCAACACTTTATTTAGGCCTTCCATAGTCCTTGAACTCCATTAATAAATTGAAACTGTGTGGTTAAGTGCAAAAGTGAAGATGTTGTGCTTCACCCTAACAATAAAACCTAATGCTCGGTGTGTGTTGGGGACAAAGCTGGAAACAGAAAAGGCCTAAAACTCAGTCGTGGCGAATTCAACCAATCATTCAATTAACTGCCATGAACCAATCCAACATCAGAATGGACAAAGCTCACTCTTCCAACTCATAAAGAAAACCGTAATAAAAATTCTGACGGCAAATGGGTCCAATTTTTAGAAAGCAAGCTGTAAGGTATAATAATAGATAAAAAGGAGCTCATGTAGAAGTCACCAGAACATCACAAACAACTGCTCAAAACAATAATACAAAAATATAGGTTCAAACTACTCAAGTACCTCCCCCATTACAAACATCTCAAGGTGTCCAATGGAGCCTCAACTGAAACAGGAAGGAAGTGTACTTCCTTTAGATAGAGATGACAGTTTCGACAGAGCATCAGCAAGCTTCCATCGACACCTTATTCACCCATGAGCTCAAAGGAAACAAATAGAGAAGAAAAGAGATGAAAAAAAGTGACCGCTTCGAGGATTTTAAAAATTACACATTCATAAAAATTTTTAAAAGTGTTCTTATGTCCATATTTGATCTCAAACTCTTGTGCCTTTCCAATTCATTTAACACCTAAACTGAAAGCCTCTGAACGTATGTTTATGAATAAACAAAATTAGAAAATTCACGCCATACTTAAAATTCTTTGCCAATATAGGGAAAATTGCGCATTATAGTACTCAGCAATATTTGGGTACTGCCATATGCTCTCAATAATTTGATTTTTTTTTTGAAAAACAAAATAAAATAATTAATAACAAAAATAATAAAATAATAAAAATAAAATAGAAAAACTTTTCGGAGAGATTTTTTAATATATATAAAAACTAGTTTCTTTTTTCAAAACAAAATAAATAATAATAATAATAAAAACAAACGTTTTTTTGAGAAAATAAAATACTAATAATAATATAAAAATAAAAATTTATAAAATTATGCAATAAAATAAAATAAATAAATAAAAATTAAAAAATTAAAAAATTAAAAAACATGACTGTAATTCATTATCCAGAAGTTACGTATTTTCGCTTATCTTAGCTTAAATTTCACTAGCGATAAATAAATTGCACCAAATTTCTTCGCTATATAGCCAATTTTCGCTATAATAGCGAAAATTCATTTCATGAATTGCGAAATTCATATAGTTACAAAATTTTCCTCACCTTCATTTGCTTCATTTTCTCAGAATTTCTCTTCAATCTGAAGCCTAAAATTCCACACAAATTGCAAAAATTAATACAAGAAAAATTAGGAAAATTGAAGAAAAGTAAAAATTAATCTAAAAACAAGAATTAACTAAAAATTAGAGAAAATCTAAAAATAAAAATTAAAGAATCAAAATAAAATACGATAAATAAAATAAGCTAAGAAAATTAAACAAAAAGGCTGGGGAGATCAGGTTCTCAAACCACTTAAATTTCTGAGGCTGGGTTTGGAACCGTGAGCTTTAGAAAATGCCAGATTCAGTGCTCAAACCCAACCAGACTAAACCAACCGCTGTGCCATGCAATGTGGTACACCGCCGTGTCCCACGTAGTGAAAATTGCACAGAGGCCAATGACCCTTAGAAGTTACGAACAAGTACAAGGTAAATTGGTGGCCTTGAGTAGGTGCTTGTGGATTGTGCCGCAGGGGAAGATGTGATGTACACTTCGTCAGCTGGAGGGGCTACCGGCAAGGGCTTTGTAGTGGCTTCAAGCGCTGGTACAGCCAGGGTTCCGCCATTGAAGGGTAAGCTTTGTGGCTCTTTCCACTGCTTCTATTCCCTTTGTCCTCCTCGATTATCAAGGCAACGTCTGATTCTTCTTTTTCCAAGGCCAAAAGTAACACCATGTTCCGAGGATTGAGATAGCTTCCCCTTCATGAACTTCTACAAAATCCTCTGTCATCTCTTCTTGTAGTTGCTGTTCTGAATGGTTCTCTACAATGGTGTCACTTAGGCACTCTTCCTCGGATCTCTTCCACTTGATGATTAATTTGTTGAAGCGAGCGAAATTGAGAACATTGCGGGCTATCTAATTCTTGACCCACTTCGCTGAAACCATCTAATTTTTGTTCCCGAGGGGTTACGCGATTATGGATTTTACTCGTTGGGCATTGAATTTCTTTTGCTCTTCCACAACGTCACCCACCAGTTTGGTAAGATTCAGAATTGCTTTCAGTGGGGAGATTGGGCTGCTTGATGGTTGAAATTTGAGACAAAGAGGCATCTTTGTGGGCACCATAGCAGAGGTGCACTCATCCATTGGTCTCTATAGTCCCTCATTGACGTAGTATCCTCTGGTTCCCTCCATAGGGTCTTGTGTATTACTCTCCCTCACAAGTGTTCCATTTGGTTCGATTGATTCAATCCGAGTTCTTGAGGAGATTGACTTTAAATGGCACCTTCTAGGTTTCTATTGGCCCCGGGAATGGATTCTGTAGCAAAAAACGAGGGCAACACAAAACAACTTACAAAACGATCCTCTGACTTGTTTTTTTTTTTTTTAAACTAAAAGTAAATGACAGTGAAATATAAAAGCAATTCACCAGTCCTTGTGATGAGGATCACAAGTGTTCCACAGCTCGTCAAATGCACTTAGGCACCATCCCTAGCAACGACGCCATTTGATTCGTGCCACAATAGGGTGATCCGGAATCAACAAAATTTATATCCTAAGTTCACTCCCAATGCAGTAGTCGAAGCTCTTTGCGGTATAGTGGTCTGAGTTTGATTTCTGAGGGATGGGTTTTTCTTCGTCTGAGTGTTGGAGTGAAGTCGAAAATGGTGAATTAAATTTGGATTTTAGGTTTGGGTAAGCAGGAGATTGGTTGTTCAGCCGACTGAAATTTAAATAAAATAAAATGCTAAATTAGAACTCCTTGAAGTGTTGGAGTCTTTGGGGTTGAGTTCACAGTCAACTGAGAGGTCCTCAAAGGGGTTATTTCCTCGCGTTAGGGAGGATGACATAGTCATCGACGGATTAGCTTTAAAACCTAACCCATAAATATTCATCCTTTTTGAAAAATGGCATCTTGCCATCGTGGTCACCCAAACGATGAAGAATAGTCTCTGGACTCCCTTTTAAATGGGTCATAGGGTAACTGTGAATATCGAGTGGATCCCAACAATAAGAATCCACTTGAACTAAAAACTTACCAATAATAGCCATTAAAGAAGGAGATTCGAAGGGATAAAAACCTACAATTAGAAAGGGAACACAGTGATGGCAGTGGATACCTGCGTGAAGAACAGGGGAACCTCCAGCAACCTCGGATCCTACTGACCTTTTCCTTGAGGAGGAAGGGTTTTAGCCGCTCATCCTCCAAGTTGTCATCCTTGGAGGGTGTTTGGCAACCAAGAAAATAGAAAAGAAAGGGAAAGAAAATGAAGCAGCGGGAAACAGGAGCTGAAAGCTTCCCCCAAAATTTATTGTGATGTTGATTGATGTTTACAAACCTTGACTCCCCAACATATGGTGTGCGGAAGTAAGGAAATTGCGAAAGCGAACCAAAGCAAAAGCTATTACAAAGGTAGAAAGAGAAAAACCAAAAGCAGATCTTTGGATAAAAAGCAGGAGGAAGCAATTTCGTTACGCACGGTGATTTTCACTATCATATCGAAAATTCGCTATGATAAGCGAAAATTCGGCAGTAATTGAATTTTGGCTTCAACAATCCATCAACTGTTCCATTGGTTCACCTTCCCGACTGCATCCTGCATCCCTCTTTTTTTTTTTCTTGCACATCTTCTTTCCTCTTAGTCTACGATCTATGATGTTGGGGTTTGACTCGAGTTCTTCATGTTTGGATCGACTCAACAATGTTGACATGATTAGCTTCATAAAAGCTGCCAAATTTGCCACAAATCACGTCGAGTAGAATAGTAGGGACCTTAATAATAAGCCCGGGTTAATTAGAATGATTAGTATACAAAAAGCACTCAAAACATAATACCGTAGGGTTCAAAATAGCACTTTTGGGCACTAATCATGGCATCGAGAAACTCATAATGCTCGTAACATGTCACAGATCAGTCTTAGGAACATCACCCTCACGCACCCCCTCGACCCGATGATACCCCAGACACCAGTCTATCTTGGGATTTTCGAGACCCTTGAATCGATCAAATAACTCGCCGATCTAGGAGTGAATCTGATTACGGATGGTAACTACGATTTACGGTACCTATAATCATATACGACAATGACTCCCATCTTTCTTTTTCACAGAGAGAATTGGAGCTCCCCATGGGGACATGCTCGTAGACCACTGAAACTCTTCAGGCGTGCCTTAAAACCTGACTCTGGGGCCATCACATAAGAAGGAATAGAAATGGGCTCAGTACCTGGGATCAAATCAATGGTGAACTCACTTCTCTATCACGGAGGTAATCTGCAATATCATGCGGGAATACATCACAGGAACTCTCTAACAAGCGGAATCTCATCCCGCTAGAGTCCCCTTTCGGCTACATCTCCACCACCAGCCGGATAACCACGACCCTTGGCATCCTCTGCCAGCGCCATGGCGGAGATCATCTTTGGAAGATAACTCTGCGTATTCCCACAGAACTTTACCTACAATTTCCTGTCTATGCAACTTTACTTCTTTTATAACAATCTAATGCGGCCACATGTGAGACAACCCGAATCATCTGCAGGGGCAATCAGAATGTCACATATCTAGGGCCACGCAGGTCGATGAGTCTGAAACTCGCCATGTTTTGAGATTCATTTTCACGTGTTATTTTGTGCATTTATATCCCATATTCATGTAAAACTCATAAAATTTCCTCTAAACTTGGTTTTGTAAGTTATTGATGAAAGAAAGTGATTTGGCAAGAAATAGGCAATATATTTCAAGAAGAGTCAATCGAGTCTCCACGTAGCCTCTTTGGGAAGATTAATTTTCTGTCCCATCTCGGAACATCAAATGGTTCAAATTCCCTCATGGCTTCATTTTACATTCAAGAAACTTTCCAACGAGTACTCACGCCAAAATCAGGGTTAAAAGCGAATAAGTTATGGCCCGAGCAAGTTGAAGAAGAAAACCGGAGTTGCTGTCGAGGAAAAATTTGTCGCGACGGGAGGTATGTCGCGACCCGGGAGAGCATGTCGTGACCCGATGTCGCGGCGGGAAATGGTGTCATGACGAAAGCACATTAGTGCCAGGAAATCTTCGCGAAAACTTGAAAAAGTAGAAAATTGAGTTTTTGACCTAATTTGACCCATTTCCTAGGACCATATTTATACTCGTTTTTAGGTAAAGAGGGAAGATTGGAGAGCTCTCTCATGGGTTTTCTCTCTCTAGGCGCCCATTTTTTGATTTTTCTCTGATTTTGATTCTTTTTAGATCGAGTTATTTTTAGTAGATTTTATTTCTATTGAAAGATATTTTTCGGTGTTGTACATCGAGATTCGAATTCACTGTGTTCGGACAAATATTGAATCTAAAAATGCAGTTTTCTCTCTCTGTGGGTTTCTCTCTCTAAGCGCCCATTTTCTTAGTTTTTCTTTGCTGATTTTTTATTTTAATAGATCTTAGAAGCCAGATTTTATTTCTATTGAAGAGATTTCGGTGATGTACTCGGATATTCAGATTTCTTTCTTGTTGAGGAGAAGATTGAAGCTCAAATGGGGGTTTTCTACTTCTTTCTCTTGATTTCTTCTTCATTTATTACTTTTTGTTTGATTAGTGATGATTGGAAATCGATGTGGAACATTAAACACCCTCAGGTTGGGGTTAATTGTTGAATATTGATTTGCACGGTTTTTAGGTTATTTTGTAGGTTTGAATGCGAATTTGCCTGGTAGTGCACATTCCTTATAATGAATTGTTTGGAATATTAGTAACATACCCAAGAGGCGTATCTTTGCTCGATTTCAGGGAGCCCTCGAGTGACACAGAGATGGAGATTCTGAGAGTAAGAAAGCGGTAACTTAGGGGTATGTTAGACTAATATCTTGGAACTAATGAACTCGAAAAATTACTTTGATAGATCCACTAATTTACTCATGGTGTGAGGATTAATTAAATGATGTATCAATTTAGTTGATCGAGAGGTTTCTCCATAAAATACGATGAAAGGATCTTGATCCGTGTTAGCAGATCTAATCAAGGAGATAGAAAATTTTATTAGATTTGAAGGGCGAGATACAATTACATTGGAGAAGGCTTGCATTATCACGTCTGTAAGAGGCGAGGAATTCTTCGATCTGAAATAGTTGTGAAGTTGTTGACTTAGGACGAAACACCTTTACAAATTGCGTGACCAATTAACGAAGGAGTATTATCTAATCCGGCAAACTGAACCATAAAACTTTGTTGACTTTTCTACTGCGGTCTTGCGTCGCAAAAGCGTGCGGCTATCAACAATGCACCGGTCCCTCTCGAAGGTTATCGTGTCGACCTCGATCGTCACCGTGCCCACATGGTACGGATCGGGTATTTTGAGCATGGAGCGTGAAACACCTGCGTGGACACGACATCTTCCAGACGGTAATACTAATCATTCTGCTTGATGCTACCCTCTCGGTATCTCGAAGGAGTCGATGAACCTCGGCGATAGCTTCCACGCTTCTTAGAACCTAACCACTCCCTCTTAGGCATCACGAAGGCGTAGTCGACTTCGACTCTAAAAAATTCGGCGTTGCACATCGCATAGCTCTTATGGCTACGGCGGGTAAGAAGGCGGTGCAAATGTCAAACTGCCTTCTCGGAGGTGTCTCTGTCAGTCGGGACCCGAGTGATGGAGCTCTCTCCACCTCGGTCCAACATACTTGATGACTGCATGGCCTCCCATACGATTGCCTCATACGCCATCGTATACTACGCTGATAACTATTTATTTGTAGAAGCTAATTCCACTGGAGCAAATGCTCCTCAGGCTACCCTTATGATCCGGGACGCATGCTTTCGTAGCATGTCTTCTAATACTGTAGTCCCTCTCGGAGGCGGCCCAATGCAATAAGGTGGAGCGATGTACTTCGTTGTCATCCAGGTATTGCCAGCCTTTGGAAACTCTTCTAAAGTGTGCCATAAACCTGCGGGTACCTATCGGAGCTTGCGGGATGCTAATTGCTCCATGTAGTAGGACTATCTCTCACAATGTCTTATATGGCGAGTCTCGAGGCGAAGGTCGTCGCGCGGTAGAAAATGTGCCGACTTCGTGGCGGGTCCCTTCCTTGTCTGGCGTCGTGCCTGCACTGCGTCCATGGAAAGTGGGTTCTGAAGTCCATCGTGAAGCGTGCTCCAGCCTGCTGACCACCTCCGATGGGTGAGTAGCCTGCGGCACGGTGCTCGACCTTAACTGCGACATGAGACATCGTCGCCTGAAGTCCCTACCCGTGTTTCTTCATTCCACTCGATATCACGGCGGCGAAGATCACGGTATCTTCGTGCCACTGGATGCACGAAAATCGAGAGCAGTGAAACTCCCTGAGAATCTCCTCTCTCAAATCAGTCAATTGGGGAGCCACTACGTCCCGCATATCGAAGACTACCATGCAGGCGAAACGGTCCGGCCCTCGTCACCGTGGCGCCCTTTCGGTCACGTGGACCTTATCTCGTCCTCCCATTGGGACTTTCGATCACTGCGCTCAGCGAGCGGTGCTTGGCCACTAAACTCCCAGCGTGCCCCAGTCGCTCGTTGTCGCGTAATGGCTTGTCCCACGGGTCGGTATCATACTCAGGAAGCTATACTAGCCAACACTCCTCGTGACTTCAGACTAAGTGCATCAGCCACCATATTTGCCTTACCGGGATGGTAATGCAAAGTGAATCATAATCTCACCAGGAACTCCGTCCATCTGCGTTGCCTCGTATTGAGGTCGACTGCGTGAAAATATAACGGACTTTTATGGTCGAGTACACCTCGAACTCCTCGCGGTATAAGTAGTGGTGCAGTGCTTCAGGCGAAGACTACGACCGCCAACTCCATATCATGTGTGGGAGGTAATTCTACTTTCGTGATTAACTGTGACGAGAACATAGCTACTACCCTCCGATTTGCATCAAACACATCCATCAAGCCCTGAAATCCTGTTCTTTAATGTACCCCAGATCCACACAATAGGAATTTATCAAGATAGGGGCTGAGTAAGTCTCCTCCTCGACCTCTGGCGGAATACCTCCTCGCGTCGGTCATTCCATCAAACCCCGACCTCTTTCTGGTCGACCTAGTCGTAAGTCTTTGCTATCTGGAGAATCCTCGTGAATCTCTGTAATACCCGACGATCCCGAGCTACGTATCTCGAGGCGGCTTCGGCCTCGACTCATCACGCCTCGACCTCCTGCGGGTCGTGACACTCCCGATGCGGCACCACGTGTCCCGGAAATCACCTCGATGGCGAGGAACTCATAACACTAAACTTGGCGTCACGGTGATGGTCTCGACAAGCGTAAACGATCCTCAGAGTGATACTCATGCTCCCACTCACATTGCCGGGAGTAGATCGAATGTCATCCACGAAGACTAATGGCCAGTCTAAATAGGGTTGGAATATCATGCATGAGATCATGAATCTTGAAATGACGCGTTTGTCGATCAAAGACATCAGTAAACTCAAAGTGCCACTCTTGATCTAAACAACGTCTTAGGGATATACGTATCCCCAACCCTCGGTGATATTAACCGGTGAAGTACATCTTAGTAGACTCGCGTTCCTCTCGGTGATCCAGCAATCGTCCCTGATCACATTGTGAGTGGAATTCTTGATCGTAACGGGTTGTTGTCGTGTCGATGCACCGGTCGAAGGGTCTTGTCCTTCTTCTTACCAAATAGAACCGAATCGCCCCATGGTGAAGTGCTCGGTCCTAATGAACCCCTTGTCCAATAGCTCCACATGGCTGGACTCACGAGTTCCTATGACTCAGGTGCCATCCTATGCGAGTCATAGAGATGGGTGAAGTACCAGGGTGTAGCTTCGATGCAGAAATTATACCCTCTGTGAGGTAGTCCGGGTAACTTATTTGGAAGAAACATTCACATACTCGCATACTACTCGAGGTAGATCTAAGTGCGGAGTCTCTCCTCGTCCTCTAGGAATTGGTAAGGCTCGCTAGCCCGACCCCGCTAACGTCCACGACACTGGAGCTCATGCATGCAGGGCAAGGTCGTACTTGTCTCACTAAAAACACCACCGCAGTGTCCGCGTGTGGCGGTAGCCCTCCACTGCGGCGCGATCGATGCGACTACGTAGGCGTCGGCCCGATCCATCCCGGGATGACATCGAACTCGATATCCATGATCCTCGGAGTCCACTTGTGAGTAGAGTCCCAGAGATCTCCGGCTCGCAACCTCGACATATCATCCTATTCTCACCACAATCCACACAGGGGAGAACTCATCTGAGGCTCCTCTAAAGTCTCAGCCTCTAAGCTGGCTTCGATCACAAGCGGTGCAGCAATGAATGAATGCGAAGCACCCGAGGAATCAAATAACACTCTAGCGTGGCGAGATAGCAACGTACTGCAGCTATAAGCGGCTAATCTCTGACTCGGCTGCTTGGTGACGGTGTAGACCGCCTGGACCTGATGTCCCTTGCACGTGGGCTCGTCCTCTGCCTCTACCCATGCTACGGCCTCGGGCTGCTGTGAAATGTGGGGTGCCGGGTGGCTCCACAGAGCGAGGCTGGCCCCTTTGGCTGTGCGTCTTTGATGAGAATGTACTTTGTATCCTCTCTATCCTGCTACTAAGCGGGAGCGCGTGTCCCGAGCCACAGGATCCACGTCTGCGGGGGGCGATCTCGTCTCATGTCAGTGGCGGCTGATGGTAGCACACCATCACACGTCCGCGACCGGCCAACTCTCATCATCCATGGCGGGATGGCGCGACCTCTCGCCCTCGTGAACTAAAAAGCTCTGCCTCTTTCTGAGCTGGAAGAGGCGTTGTCCTTCCTCTTACCCACTAACACTCGCATCCCAGAGTGCTTCAAGCATCCTCATCTCTCACATGGTCGGGCGAGTCTGACCATGGAATCCATATCCTGGCGAGTCCTATAATCCTAACTTGAATGGACAACCAGTCCATTCTCGAATCTCCTCACGGCGGTCGGTGGTCCGTGGTCATCAGTCGATCGTCCACAGCCCCGACTCCTAGGAACTCACGAGCCTTCGCTGCCTCGCAGTCTCTAGAAAGTACACCCGTGAGCGACTCTGAAACTACGTCCGTGTCATAACCTCAAGTCTCACAGAAGTCCTAGCCCGTCTCCACCCATCGCGGGCCTCACCCTCTAGGTGGAACCTTGGTGGCGGTCTGGTCGTATGTTGGGGCTGATCTCCAGTAGCCTCAGTACATTTCTGATCTGCATAAACCAATGATCGCCACCATCGGGTCCTCCTCCCCACAGCTGAATGTCGGAGGGATGATGCGCTCCAAACCTACGGGGTTACTAGGACCTCCCGACTACTGTATGCTGGCTGCGATAGCGTGGCTGACACCTACGACCTCGACGAGGCACGCTAATCAAATCTGGGGCGGTGGTGATGTTGAGGTGGTGCGACCGAGTGCCAGTGGACGTCCTCTACGTCCTTGTCTCTACCCAACCATCCCTACGATTAACATGGCGGAGGTTAAATCTCAGCCACAGTATCTGCAAGGCATAAACACGGCCCGAGACACTAATGGCCATAAATCCAGGTGTATACACATTGTCCTTGCATTCCCAATTGTCTGAGCAATCAATTATTAAAATATTGTTTGACAAAATTTTATTTTCGAAAATTTCATTTTTGAAAATTTTATTTTTCGAAAATTTTAGCTCATTTTATTTGATTTTGATTTGACTTTAATTTAAAAAAAAAAAAATTTCGTTTTCTTTTATGTGTATTTTTTTCATTACTTCCAGTCCGGAAAATAAAAATATACATATTTTTCGTGCAATATCTTCAGTATACTCAAATAAATTTATAAAAATTTATTCTCTGATTTTCAATAATTTTACAACTTGTGGCAAACCTTAGAAAATTATTTGCTTCACCTCTAAACCAAGTAAACTTATAAAAATTTATTTTTCTTTTTTATTACGGACCATGTTGTCAGTAATTTCTCAAACCTCACGATCCGACACTAACCCACAATTATTCGACCTCAAATTTTAAAAATTTGATTTCATTATCGATAAACCCCTGACTAAATTTATTAAAATTTAGTTCATTTCTTTTCTCTTCGGTTTACACAATTAAAAAACTCCACCATTTCTAACACATCTATGTGTTAATTACTAACACCAATCCTCACAACACACACAACATAGTATACACACCATTCATCCAAATCACAAAACACATGAACACATGCATGCGGTGTCTAGTTTTGTCGAGTGACTTCTGAATCCCTCATACCTACGCTGACATCGAACCACCTGAGTGGTTGATGTTCTTCTCAGACCATGGCACAGACCCAGATCCCCTCGAGCCCTCGTGGCGGGTGCAGGCTCCAGTGCCCAGTACATTGGCGCCCAGGCCGGGGTCAGTTGATGCAGGTGACCGGGGCTGCCATGAATGTCGGAGTGACCAGGCATTTCTCACGAAAATCGGGCGGAGTCTCCTTTGTGGGGAGCTCTGCCCAGAATACAAAACTTTCTGCATATACTGTCTGACGGTCTGATAGATCCAGCTATATTGATATCCAATCACATGAGTATCTGACCACTTGGCCTAAGCGATACTTTCATAATACATACTAACTATGAATCCCGACTATATACGAATAGTTATAAAGGTTACAATATTTTCGCTCTTGCTCCCGATACGTATATTAAAATTAGGCGTTTAAAATGCGTGTATATGTCATCCAATAGCCTTGGCCGAGCTTCTTACAATCTTCAATCCCCAGGGCCAGTCGTCCCTACGCACGCCACATTGCTGTAAATAATATCCCTCGACGGGGTGAGCTAATGCTCGATCTTGGAATCGCCCTAAGTGGGCTACTGCACTAAATTAGTCTGATGTTCCGAAATAAACATACATTCGAGCAAATGGATGATCACTGCCAAGATATACACATGACCAACTGGATCAGGAGTGCTCAGAGCTCCATCACACACTCCCCTAAAGCCTCGTATGAGAAAATTATTGTTTTGTTTGTTAGGTAGACTGACCCTCGGAATGTGTATATATCCATTGGGCCATTTCAAACTGATTGATATATTATTTATTTGTGGACACCTAAGATGAATATCAATTGAGTAGCTCAGGCGATTGATATTTTTAATTTGGACTACCCTCAGATAATTAATATTTTTTAGATAACCCCTCAGAGCTTAGTTTTCTTTATACTGCGTCTCATGCACTCACTCTATAGTCTGGTGTTCGGTGCATATGGAATACGTAATGCGATTCCGATACATTCATGTAAATATATAAACATGATATATTTACATAAAACAATCAATTCACACATTCATGTCATGTAAATTCTCATTTCATACATCAAAATTAGCTCACTGGGCTAATGATCAAACACTACAATTTAGTTTAAATCACCGACCAAACACATATTTCTTTTCTACAAAATATATTTTGAGAATGATCAAGCTGGGAATAGTGAAACCCTGCTACTATTCCCGAAACACAATTCATCTGCTCACCTTGCGAACTGCATTTACCTACTATTCCGCCCATTTTCAATCAATACAGATTTAACATACAATTATACCATTGACGTTCAAGCACCGTGGCTCCACTACGCACCATTTGATTTCAAATTTTCATATTAATTCCTGGCTCCAAGGGTTCAGACAGATCAAATGCCCTAACTACTCAATCGGCTCAAACATCTCGTGAAGCACTTAAAGAGGAATAAAACCCAAGTAAGGAGAAACCCTGCCTCTCAGTCTGGAGAAAACTCCCTAAATCTCGTGTACCCACACGAAGCCCTCTCCGCAGAGGCCTTCCCTTCTCGTCCGAAGACCGCCGACTGGGCTGGATCCTCAGATTTCTGTATATAGCCGACCTTCTCTACAAAACCTCCATTTCGGCTACTGCACTAAAAAAATTTTGCTCCCACGTTTTTGCTTTGAATTTGAGATGAGCACCGAGCATTTTTTGTCTTTCACTCTTAAATCAATTCCTATAACGCCAATTATTCCTCTTTCCTGGGCCACTTTCTACACTATCCTCAGCCGTCCATTTTCATCATTTACTCATACCACTTATAAGACATGAGTACTTGTTACATGTGACTTCTGGTCAAATCACCGCGCATTTAAGACCAAACGCGATGCTCAAAAACGGTAAATTCGACCGTCTCTGTGGTCTGATTGGGCCTCATGCCAGTCAGATTCCCGCAGCACATCCAATCATGAAACCTGTCAACCAGGATCAGATAATAAAATTATTGGGATTTTTAATCAAATATAACACTTAACGAATTACATTTTGCTCCTTTTCCATATAAATTGAATTTTCTGTCTTACACGTATATATTCACATTCTGTCCTCTATCAATCCACACAAAATATAATGAAACTCTATCCTTAAACTAAACCTCCAAAACCTGCTGTTCCTCTTCCACTTTTCTCCTTTCCTTTCTCCTTCTTTCTTCCTTCCTCACTGAACAAGTAGATCTCCAAAGAAATCGAGAGAAGCAACCAAAATGGCTCTTTTCTCCCTTAAGAACCCGAAGGTTCTAGCCCTCTTTCTCCAACACGCAAAAATGAGAACTCCTCTTCTCATAAGACCACTTTCGCTCTTATCTACCTTTTGTTACAAGGCCATGTTTGGGAAAAAAAATCTCATTTTTGGTTAAACTTTCTTATTTTTTCATTTTAATCCCTTTTCATTTTATCATTTGCAAATCACTTATCACAAATTCTAATATGACATAATATCATTTAACTTAATGTCTCTTAAGTCCTTTAATTTGTACTGACCATTATACTTTGACTTTGATTAATCCTAAGCCAGTTTCACTCTTAGCACTTAAAATTTTCGAAAAATACAAATTTTACTTTTATTGTACTTCTAAATTGTAATAAATACTAGGGTATAATTTGGGGTACATAACCTCTCTCATTAAAAGAATTTCATCCTTGAAATTCATACCTGAATCAAAAGTTATGGATACTATGCCCTTATAGTTACTTCTAGCTCCCAAGTAGCTTCCTCTCTGCCATGGTGTTGCAAGAGCACTTTTACCTGCTTATTCCGCAACTGTTTCACTTCATGAGCCAAAATAGCCTTTGGCTCTTCATCATACGAGAAATCTTGCTGCACTGAGACTTTTGTACCGTCAGATATGCACCACTAATAGTATTTCTGAAGCATAGACACACGAACACATCATGCAACTTGGCTAACTCCGATGGAGTTAAACGAGGTTATCAGTCTCGATTCTCTCCAAAACCTCATAAGGACCAATGAACCTCGGACTCAGCTTTCCTTTCTTTCCAAATCTGAGTACTTTTTTCCATGGTGATACCTTTAGGAAGACCTTATCTCCAACTTCATATTCAATATCTTTCCTCTTCAAATAGGCATATGACTTTTGTCGATCACTGACAACCTTTAACCTTTGTCAAATAATCTGAACTTTCTCTTATGTATCTTTTACTATGTTTGGACCAATCACTTTATGCTCATTTAATTATGTCCAACATACAGGAGTTCTGCATTTCCGGCCTTACAAAGCCTCATATGGTGCCATGCCAATGCTTGATTGATAACTGATGTTATATGCAAATTCAATCAATGGAATATACCTATCCCAACTTCCAAGAAGATCCATAACACAACTCTACAACATATCTACGTGAAAAGTCAGATCAAATTGAGAGACGTGTACCAATGCTGATCAGAATCAGCTTCCCGGACCATAAATCTTAGGTCTCGTCCGACACAACTGACAACCGCGCGAACACCATGCACCTGACAATTCATCCACATATAGCCTAAATTTAGTCGATCAATAGAATACTAATCCCGGACCGGTATAAAAAGGTCGACTTTAGAGCATATCAACTATCACGCATACAAAATCATGCTTCCTTTGCGTAAGAGGAAGTCCAGTCACAAAATCCATGGCAATACTGTCCCATTTCCATTACGGAATTGGAATGGCATTTAACAGACCGGATGGTACTTGATGTTCAACTTTTACTTGCTGACACGTTAAACATTTGGACACATAGTCTATCACATCTCTTTTCATTCCTTTCCACCAATAACACTGCTTCAAATCTTGGTACATCTAGTTACCTCCAGGACGCATGGTAAATACCGTAGTATGAGCTTCATATAACAACTTTTTCTTCCGCTCATTATCAGTTGGCACATATATTTTATTCTGGAAATACAAACTTCCATCTTCTTTTACTGAAAAATCAAAGTGTTTTAACCATCTCTAACCAATTGTACCTTTTTCTGGAACTCTTCATCATTTTTCTAAGCATCTAGAATCATTTGCTTTAAAACAAGCTGCACTTTTAATTGAGCTTATATGGCTCCATCAGATACTATTTTCCATTCACTATGCCATAATAACAAAGCTGCCATTGCCTTTTTGCTTAAGGCATCTACTACCACGTTAGCTTTTCCGGTGAAGGAAGATCAATCATTAAAACATACAAATTTATCGATTAATTATTACTAAAGGATTCATTATCTATTCCCTTAATAATGCCAACAACTTGTACATTTTGTTCCATAGCTATTGTATTCATTTAGAGCATTTTCATTAAGAGTAAATCATTTTTTTTTATTTTTTTGTGGTTTTGATCCATTATAATGCAAGTGCACAGGTCGAACAAGTAATAAATTGGATGTAAGTCCAGATATCGATCCCACAGAGATCTCAAGAATTCCAAACCAACTACTCGACTACCAATCTCTATACTTACTGGGACTGACAGACAATTGAATTAGCTTTCAAAGCCTTAAAATTAATGAAAAACTAAAGAGAATTGAATTAATAACAAATGAATCAATACCGAAATAATAAAATTACAAAATTCAAGACCTAATCAGCTTATCTTTGTTACATTGAAAATACAAATGATCATGGAAACATCAATTCTCAGTAGACAGATCGCACGCTTTGTTTAATGAACCACGTATTTAAAACTAGTCCAAGGAATATGATAAGCAGGCTGATCTCCTCCAAACCCCACCGTTCATTATCTAATCTTCACCGCTTCTCCTCGAAGACGTGAGTGATGTATAACTACTTTAATAAGGGTTGCCTTTGCTTTTGGGTATTTTTTTCAATACTTCATACCCACAACATGGACCCAAACCTACCCTAAGATTAAGTCATCGTAATGGCTTACACTATACTCGGTTTTCTCTTTCCCCAAAAATTAGAATAGCTCATTTTTTCCTCGATTAGATCCTCGTTTAACACCTGATTAAATTCACTATTCGAATCGAGGTGAACTCTCCAGAACCAAATTGATAACAATTTCAACCCATTCTCGCCTAAGCGAGAAGAGGATTTATCGCCTTAATTTCATTGCAGCACACTAGATCAACAATATCGTGTTATTTACCGTGAATTGTCCCATCACTCTCGTGAATGCCTCTCCTGCGGTCACTGCAGGGCCTCCGAAATCGCAGCTTCTGAAACAACTCATCGGGTAAGGAGATGACCGATATTGGGATCAATAACAAAATACACAAGACCGCTATAGATTTGTCAAATCAGTTCATGATTAATGAATAAAATTCTCACAGAAAGATAGATCCTCCACTTGCTTAAAGATCAATTCAATGGAAGTCGGGTTTCTAAATCACTGATTACACCATACAATAGCTTAACGATCAAGAAAGCAAACGTGAAATAGGAAACCTATGTCTTGGACCCAAAATTATTCGAAATTCAAACAACCAGACAAGAATTAAGGAAATTAGAATTCCTAAGATTCACCAAAATTTTAACACTAACGTTCATATCCAAACTTGAACAAAAAGAACAAACTAATCTAAAAAAACAAAGAAAGAAAAGAAAAATTAAAATACAGAGCCTACAAAGAACCCGATCTCTCCTCTGTCGCCGAGCCGTTTCCTTCGGGCATAACGCGACGGCATATTCCAAGCTTCGCCCACTTCATGCACTTTTTAGTGGATCGCAAACCGAATCGCCCATTTTACCGTCTATGTCGCGACTCAATTCTTATCGTGACACGCTTGTTCCAATGTTTAACAGCGCCAGCCTGGTCGCTGGCTATCCTCTGATGCTCGAATTCCTTTATGCCACGACGCCATTCTTTTGTCGCGACATCATCTATCTCAACTTTGTTTGCGCAGCTTCTGCCATGACATTCTTTCAGCCTCCATATGATTTCGCTATGTCGCGACCTCAATGCTTGTCGCGACATCAACCATCCCAATATTAGTTTCAAGAATTTTAACTCGGTCTCGACCGAGTTAATTTCTACGTCGAAGACAATCTCTCGTCGCGATATCAATCTTCGTCGACATCAATAGTCTCGCGAATCGCTTCGAAGAGTTTCGCTTGTCGCGACATCACCTCGTCGCTGGCCACTAATGGTTCTCATACATCACAAAAATTCCTCGCCACTTCTCGATGTCGTGCTACTTCAAACTTTGCCGCTGCATATCACTAGTTTCATCATTTGTCACACCTCCCTTCATCTTGTCGCAACTCATCTAGCTTCGGGCGGGTGCTTTCCTTTGTACGCTGACATTAACTGTCGCGGCACTCGCTTATGCCCGTGCCGCTTCATCCCGGCCGCTGAAGACCGAAGTTCGCCACGTGAATAAGACTCCGTCTGTCGTTACTTTGTTTCCTTGCCTTGTCATGACAGCTTTGTAAGTCAAGTCGCTAGCCTATGTCGCGACACACCCTTTGTCGACCGGAGTGTTTCCATGCGCTTCGACATCAACCTTAGGAGCCACTGTTCACTCGCACGTCGCGATCTTTTCTCAATGTCACGACATCGCCCACCGCGCTTTTATTCTTATCGCGAATTGCGATGTTGTCGCGACATCACCGCCTTCATTAGTTTTTAATCGTCGACTTCAGGAATTCCCGCTTCGACCGCTTCACTCGCTTTTGATTTCTTTATGTCGCGATGATCCCGCCTTCCTTGTACAGTTCGAATGCAACATTCTTCCATTTTATTCAACTGGGCCATTCTCATTTCACTTTCCATTTACTTATGCATCTTTCTACCGCACACCTCCTTTCTTATAAATTCCCTCGAATAACAAATCAAGTGAGTTTTTCACATTTCGCATATTAATCATTCTTTTAGATTAAAAGGCAAGGTGAGTCTTGGACTAAAAATATATGACTCTTTAACTTCATCGTAGTCTATTATTGTGGACGCCCCATTTCCCTGTGGGGTCTCGCTGACCAACACAACTCCACGGAAATCTCACAAGGCTCATATCACGAGACTCCATACTACGAGTAAAAAATACCACATTGGCCTGCCACATCATACTCACCAAACTATATCCAACTATATTACATCACTATTAATACAAAACATGCTCAATTGTAATATTTCATACATGTTGTACAAAAACGAATCAAAGCCACATGCTCGCTTTTTCAAAAGCGTCTCTAATGAGTGTCGGGCTTCCGAACACTCTCAGACTGAAATAATTTTCCTCGATATGAGCAATGCCTAAGAGAGGATAACCTCCACATAGGTTACTCCCACCCAAGTGCTCAAGGAATGGAAAAACACACACATTTAAGTGAATTTATGATTCCCACTGAACGTCACGCCTAATCCCATGTTCCCGAAGTCCTCATCGAATCCTCACACACGCTTATGCCATGTATGAAAAAAAAAAAAATCGTCAAAACAAAAAAATATTTGTTTTAATTATGGGCAACCCTCCGATATAAATACGCTGACAATCCTCCGAGGAATTTGTCAGTAACTCTCCAAAACAATTCATGGGCCCCTCCGACGTGAATTGTTAGACAATTTTCCAACACAATTCTTCGGACAACTTTCCGATAAATTTGTATTTTTAATGATTTTACAAAAGAATTCATCATTTTGACAACCCTTCGATTTAATTTGTCATGCACTCACACCTACCATTCTAGGGTGCCCCGATGCATATGAAATGCATTATGCCATTTGTATACAACACATGTTAATATGTCAAGCATGTATATATATATTAACAAAAATTAACACACAACAACATTTTATTCATTCATAGCAATAACACCAAAATTAGCTCACATGGGCTAATAATCAATTTAAACAATTCATTTTGAACCGCCTAAGAAACACAAATCACACACGACCACTCCAAGGGCAAATTAAATCCAACCCGGGCTATTCAAACCGCTCAAAAATCCTCTGTAACATCTCTGGCCCCACTCTGTGAGGACTGAAACCCATGCCATTTCGGCCCTAAACACTCAAGCCACAATTTGCATGTTATTCAATATCAAACAAAAACACACAAATATAACACAAGTCACACAAACATTCCCGTGAATCGTCTAAAACCATTTTAGGATTTTTCCACTTACCCAAATCTTTTGGAAATTCAAAAAACACGCTCATCCGTGCCTTAACAACCTCTATCCATTACTATGGCTCTTAGCCAAAGAATAAACAAGCAGGAGAAAACCCCTACTCCTGAATGTTGAACTCCACAAAACCTATGGTCCATGTATCTCTAGTCAGACCAACTTCTCCTCTCGTCGAACTTAAAACCCACTATCCTAACGCTCAGAATTCCAGTAGGAAGGTTAGACTTTCTCTCTCTAACTCTCTTTTCTCCCCTCCACTGTCGGATACAAGCCAAAAGAAGGAGAATATGCTCTTTTTCTTTTTATTTTATTCCCTTTTTATCCCCTCACTTGCCACATGTCAACCTTCCATCAAGGTCGACTCGATTACACTATCCACAATAAAGGATTTCCATCCACTTAGGAGACGCCACACGTCCGTCATGGGCCCCACTTGGCTCTCTTATTTGACTATTCTCACATGACACGTGGCACCTTCAGCCACTAAAATGTGCCATGTCCCCGCACTACCCCCATTGCCTCGAAAAACGTGAAATTTCGAATGTCTTGGAATTCGAGGAAATTCGACGTGGTAGCTTGATTTCACAAGACGATTCTAACGGTGAAGTCCGTTTCGTCATCTGAGATCTAGAAAAATTCCGGATTTTGACCGAAATTACCATTTCACCATTTTTCAAAAAATTAGAATTTTCTCTGCTTTACACTATGCAAATATAATTCAAACAACTCCTTAACCACCTCAAGTACTCAAATTAAGCTCCTTCTACGTTAACATATACTTTAGACTTTTATGATTTGTATAAATTTTGCATTTTTCACCATATAAGTAGTGTTGCCATATCTTCAAAGCGAATACTACCATAGCCAATTCCAAATCATGTGTAGGATAAATCTGTTCATGTGGCTTCAACTATTTAGATGCATATGCCACTACTTTACCACATCCTTCGTGACTGACACACAAACCTGCACCACCTCAAGCCACTATACAGTATACTTTACTCCGGTAGATACAATACTGTGCTTCAACTAAACATTTCTTCAATTTCTTGAAACTATCTCGAGCATTTATCTATCCACTCAAACTTACCCTTTCCCGAGTACTGATATTCGCTCTTCTCGTGCTATGGATCAAATCAAGGCGAGATGAAGCGCCGGGCTTGGATCGTCTTCACGGATCCACCAAGATTCCGTTTAGTTCTTTGGCTGACTCTCTCGCTTTGTGGAGTCGGTGGTTTTCCTTAGCCCCCTTATGGGAGTCATGTTATTCCCTACCTCAAGCTGGAACATCCGGAGTGGCTGCATTTTCGCTCCGCTCTATTTTCTGCTCTTCTTCTCTTTCCTCTCCTTCGCCTCTTTCTCCCTCTCCTTCATTCTCTCCTTCCTTTCTTTCTTTTTTTTTTTTTTTTTACATCTCATTCCCTTTTTGTTTCTCTTCTTTTCTTCCACATCCGTTTTCTCCTTTCGCACAAACCCTCTTCCATCCCTTTTTTTTTCTCTTCCTCTTTCCACCTCGCTTTTCCTTCCTTTCTTCCTCAAGCTTTTTTTTCGAGGAACCGCTGTACTGAGTGCTTCTAAAATATAATCGATGACACCACTGATTGTAATTGAATGTAACCTGATTGGAATAAAGAGAGACTTTTTCTTTTTGGCGACTATGAACTTTTTTCTATTTCAATTTTTCTCGAACATTATATTTCCGAGTCGCTTGACGCTCGACAAGATAACCAAGAATGGTCAACTATTAATCAAAAAATCGATAAATTTCCATTTAATATTAAGCAAAACCAAGGTCTACTAATAAAAACGCTTAAGATGTTCCGCACTGCATGTCAGAAAATTTTCCTCCTCGTTGGGAGCTCGCACCAACCGGTCTCGATCGACCGAGATAAGATGTGGTGGGCCTTCCCAAATGGGACCCGCTCTATGGGCCGGATTCTTCCTCACGGGCGTGAGCTTTTTGCCACCGCATCAACCATGTAGCCCCGGCTCGACTTTCGTCAGAATACCGCCGCCTTCCTTTGATACTGCAGACGCCTAGAACCTGCTCACGTTTCATCTAAGAGGTCCAAATTTAGACGGAGAGCCTGGTCACTGTGCTCCACTGCTAAGCACTCGATCCTTGGGGACTTAATCCGACTCGATAGGCGACTACTTCAAGGCCAAAGGTGGGCAAACGGGGTTTCTGCTGATTTCCATTGTCTCAGAGGGGGACATGTGATTCTGTGGAGGTATTCTACCCATTTTCCTTTAAGATCTTCCACTGTCTTCGTGCTACTTTATGGTTCTCGATGGTGACTCTACCGACCGCTGGGGATCGCCGATGTGGCCGAGACTAGTAATAATTCTTAATTCCGAGCTCTAAGACAAAATCTTCTTTAATTAAGGCCACAAATTAGAGCTTCGTCATTCACGACACTGTGGCTTCTGGATACCAAACCCCGCATGATGATGGTTCGCCACACAAAATCGCTGTGATCTTCTGTTTCAGGATTGTACTAAAGGCTCTGGCCACAATTGCTAAGCAATCTACTACGACGACGATGACGACATCGCCCTTCCTAAGGGGCAGAGGTCCCAGTATGTCCAAAACCCCATCGGCCAGCGGCATGTGGGCTCAGATCGATGTCAAGGGCTCTCGGGCCGGGAGGCGTGAGATCTGTGTGTCTTAGCGCATCTGATTTACCAGTCAAGGCTTTCAGCACAGAGCCGCAAGATCCCCGTCTCAAGACCTTCTCGCAATGCTCTGCCCATATGATTTCCGCATACGCCTTCGTACTTCCTCTTGTAGCACGTATTCGCTATTCTTCGATGCACTTAAGGATAAAGGGAGAAACCCCGCTCGTACGTGCTTCCCCATGATTGCCGAACCCGCACTGGCCCTTATTTTACCGCTTTTTCGTGCCCGCCGTAGACATCCATCTATTATATATCCCAAACGGGTCCATCCAACCTTACTGACTCGACCCAGGGGCAACCTCCACGTCACGTAGATCGACAGGCTCACTGTGTATTCGATGTGTGTCAATTGCCGAGGTCTCCCTGTAAGGTCAAGTATAACTTCGCCAAGGCATCGTTCCTGAGTTCTCGCCCGAGGACATGTATGACCCGAACCAACATGCATTCTTTCGCTGCCCCCATCTTTGAGATATAGATCATCCTTCCGCTGGGCCTCGCAGTATCTTCTATTCGCCTTACCACAAACAGACGCTACGCACTCCTGGGCAGATCAACTTCTCACGAATGGGCGAGGCGCTCAAGACTACCCATATTCTGGCTCGCTGGTCGAGGCTCGAATCCGAACTGAAAGCGCATCACTACCTATTCCTTCCTCGGAGGTCAGATTAGCCTGGCTTCAGCCCCTCGCTGCATCTTGGTGCTCCATCTACGTATAGAGCCTGCATGGGGAGGTCAATCATTGTTCGGATGTTCTCATCAGGTTCCGCTGAGGTGAATTCCATGACGAAGCCTGCAGGACCCGCCTTTTACTTCACGGCTTTCTCGGCTTGTATCTCGAGATGTCGAACTCGTCAAATTTCTACGGCCCACTTCGATCAACCTTTCTGAGGTCTCCGGGTTTATGCAACACTCTGCTTCACCTGGGCATTCCATTGGAACTTCTATGGTATGAGCCCGAAGTAAGTGGCTGAAGTTTCCGAGTCATGGTTATCACAAGGCCAAAATTAGTTTCTCCATCCTCGTACTCTTCCGCCCTCCCCAAAGCTCGCTTCACAGAACTGGTGTCAGGACGTTTCTCTTATCTCCGACGAGACAATGACGAGAAGTCCGACATGTGTAGCCACAGCATAGAGGAGGAGCTCCTCTCATCAGACTTACTAGAATGAGAGAGGGGAGCCTAAATATGTTTTCAAAGATGAGAATGCCTCTTCACACTTTTCAGATCCTATCAAAGGCCTTTCGTGACTTTGAAGAGCGCCGGCATTTATCACTCGGGCCTCAGATAATGGACCTACTTTAAAGCAACAATCCTTCCCGCCGCGCTAAACTCCTTTTATAATCGATGGCGAAGGCACAATCTAGCACGACCTTTATCTGTTCGATTCGCTTTAATTCCTGGTGGTCGACTATGAAACCCGTGAATTTTTCCTACCGATACTTCAAGGCACACTTCGTCGGGTTCGGGCCATGTTGTACCTCAAGATCCGAACGCCCTGACAAATGAGCCATGGAGCCCAACAGATTTTACCAACATGTCATCTATGTACACTCATAGTCGCGGTTTATCTCTGCTCGGGAACATCCGGCTTCACCAACCTCTCGACACGTAGCCTCGCTAGGCCTCGAACGATCACACGATAACAATAGGTTCCTCGGGCCAGGACGAACAAGGTCTTCGTCACCGGTCCATACCGATTCGGTTGTGTCGAGAAGGTGTTCATAAAACCAGAGCTCATGGTTGCGCGCGGGTACCACGATGAGGCCGATCGCCAGAGGGAAACCGTTCTTCACAGACAAGCTTTGTTGATGCCATTGAGTCGATGCGCAGTCGCCACTTGCCATTCGCTTGACAAGCACGGTCACAACCCATTCAGATATTCTAATCTCCCCGACGCCTTCCTCATCGTGCCGAGTTTGGTCGACTTCCTTATCGATGGTTTTCTCTCGGGCCTCTTTCCTAGCATCGAACCTCCGCTTGATCAAGCCATGACGGGCCGACGCCTGCACTGTAATTGACATCGTAGATCACCTTGTGTCCGCTCGCTTTCCATAAGACGCCTTTATTCGTTTTTAAAAAATGGATAAGGAGTGTTCGAGGTCTTCCGCTTAGCTTAGAGCCGATATGTGCGATGTTCATGGTCGTCATTCAATAATACCGGTTCCGCCTTTTCGAGGGTTCAGGTTGAGTGAGCACTGTCTGATGCCCAGCCTGGTCTGTGCATATATCATCGACCGCTTGTCAGCGACGCCGGCATTCCCGGCCACTGGGCCGATCTCCCAACCATTCCTTTACCTCCGCTTACTGCAGAACTTCATCATCACAAGCAGACATGAAAGTGATGGCTTTATTGCATTGTAGAGAGGGTCCGCCAACAACATGTTATAAGCGTGAGGGGGCACTACGATGAGGAATTCGCTGCAAATGCCGTCACCAGATCTCCCTGGGCGTGAGTATCGGCCACGAGCTCAGAAGCAATACCTTTCCAGAGAACTCGCATGAGGCCGACGTTCCGCTTCTCCTTCCGGCGCCCATTTTATCGGCAATGGCGCGGCGATGATATCGAACTCCCCGCTACAATTAGAACTCGATGATTGTTTTGTTGGCTGCAATCGCGGCAACTACCAACGGTCAGCCACTGGTATGTCGCACTTTCCGCATTCGCCGGGGAATGACGGACGGTCGAAACGCGAGTTTAGACATCGCTATTTCCGCTTATCTCTGCAATTTGGAGCATCGCGTAGACGGGCTTCCTCTCCGAAGCCGATCGATTCTCCGCAACCTCTCCCCGAGATTACCTGATTTCAATGGGGGTTGCTGCGCCGGTCGCCGTCACGAGGTGGTGGTTGCTGAGGATCGCCCGCTCGAAGCTTGATTGACTCCGATGCCAGGATATGAAGCCGCCGGGCGATACCCGCCGCCGTATCGCACTCTATTTCCTCGGAAGGTACGCACCGCCCGGCGGTCCGTAGTCCCTGCGAAATCTCGCAGCATTGAGTCACTGGTTGCGTGGTCCGACTTCATTCGAAGCCGCCACCCAGAACCGCTTCAAGCCATACCGCGTAGGGACCTTGATAATTGAAATGAGGTGAATCGAGCGAATACCATTGCCGTTTTTCTGGATTACGGCGGACCTGCACGATCTCTCGAGGTTTCACGCCTTTGTGTGGACCGCTTCTCCGTTTCGAGACCCTCTTAGTCGCTGGTTCTTTTGGGGCTCGCCCTTTCGCCGTCATTCTGGTCCCGCTTTTTCTTTTATGAGGAGGAGCTCTCTTTCGATATGAGGGCTTCTTCACCGCACATATCGCGTTACAAGCACTCACCCATGCTTGGTTGGGATTGAGACGGAAAACATCAAGTCTTTCGACCAGACTTCTAAGCCGCCAATGAACATGCTTGGCGACTTTCGCGGTGATATCCCAGGGACTGCTAACTCGGACACAAGACCCAAGCCAGTGAGCTCTGTCGATGGTCGAATGATAACTGGCTTTCATACATCCTAAATTTCAACGGCGAGAGACCTAATGCAATGGATACTTCTCGAACGAGAGATCACGACTCGCGGAAGTCTATTAAACCGTGTCAGTCTTTTAAGGTGATAGCGAAGCTCCGCGATCAGACCGATCTCGATACCCATGCAACTCCATTCGGGTTTTCGTGGCGTCGAGACGATCGGGATCGATCCCTTAACGCCATCGAACGCCTACTTCAGGCATCCCGACTTCACTGAAGAGGGAAGTGAAGCACTTCTACTGGTGAAGGGTGATTCACTCATTGCACTGCTGTATCCATAGTGTCGTGAGCGTCGCCCTCTCACCACTTCCCCTTCACTCTACTGAGCTCGTCGGGAGGCTCTCAACCTCTACTCCCACGATCGCTCCTCCCGTCCCGTCGAGGTGACGAGTTCTTCTCGCTCCCATTACGCCCTGTCGTCATCGCTCCTCCTCCCCAAAAAGGATGTGATCCGTGCCCCCGCCCGACTAGACTATGCCTCATTTCGCTCCTGAGTATCGAGATTGTGTCATTCTCATGAGGGGGAACGCCATGGCCTTTCAGTCTACCGCGCCCCGCGGTCGCCGCATCTGCCCGCGTAGTCGCTCACTTTCTATTAGACGCTGATCGGGTGAGGCGAAAATGCACCTCATCCGTCGCTCAGATTTTCGGCTTAACGCCACGTGAGGTTTACCGCTCGCGATGCCCGGGTTGGTCCTCGCATCTCGGGATGATTAGCGCCGCTTCCCGCCAGGTTCCGAAGTCGATACCATCAAGAATCGAGAAATCGCTTATATTTGTAAAGGAACCGCCGCTCTACAAACGCGCTTAACCGATGATGCCTTTTTTCTAACTCCGGAACGAGCGAGCATGTAGGGCTCGCTGGTCGACTGGATTGTCGGGCGGCTGGTCCAAGCCCAGGATCGTCTGGCCGACGTAGGATCGTCGTCAGGCCGGTCCCAGCCCCAGCGTGATACTCCTCCCCGAAAGCAAAGAAAGCATATGAGGGTCACGAGGCTTCGCCGTGGCCGCTCCGATGCCTGCCGGCTTCTTTCCTTCGAGAGAAAAGAGACCGCCAAGGCGGCGTCGCGTATGTCCGCTGTGAGTATGCGCATCTTTCACCGATGGGTGGCTCTCAGACGCATAGTGTATGTTCACAAATAGACGCTGACAAAGATTCATTCCCATCGATGTGATATTTCTTGTTATCTAGATTCGGGATTGGTAAAGGATATAGAAAGAGCAATGATTCGGGATAATCTTCCTTCCTTATCGGGTGATCCGATTTGATGACGAAATACATATCTTTCTTTCCTTATCGCGAGATTTGGTTGGATTTGCGAATATATTATTAAGGTTTATTCTATTTTCTCGTATCTATGGAGACTTCCATAATCTACTTTTTGCAGTTGCTTGATCGACTCATTCCGGTCGGTACCAAAAGGCTTGAATGTCGCGTAAAATAGCCTCTGAATGCTTCCAACGGGTGTGTTTCTCCTGGGCTTCAATGCAGTGGCCTGCATGTTTGGTTAGGTCGGTTCTTTCTCGCTCTACGAGTGGGCTGAGCTCATTTTCAAACCCTATCGATTTTCAAAATAAAAATGGTACCATAAAGATTCGAGAAAAAAGATTTAATAGCAAAGTTTCCCACAAATTTTGTTTTAAAATTGATTTTACGTAAATATCGATTTTAAAAGATATTACTATATTTGAAAATCTGGGCTTTTTCCTAAAAGAAAAAGAAAAATTGTTTTATTTATCGATAATAAAATTATGCTTTGAAATGAATTGCTTTTTATTCCCATTTATAAATATATAATAAATTATCCCTTCTTTTTTTCATTGTGGTCTTACATATATACTAAATGACGATAAATTATCTTTTAAAAATATGATTTTGTAAGTACATTCAAGATTCAATGACACTTATACTTAATATTTCGACACGTTTTCAATCTAATCTGAAGATGCTTGACTCATTGGCTCGGTCTCGTCGATCTGCACGTTGACTCTACAAAACAAGAAGAAAAGGATCTACGGGGCTCGCCTGCAGCCGCTCCGATGCCTAAGTCGGTTCTTTTCCGAGGGAAGAGAAGATCAATCGCTAGGAATGAACTTTCAGGCGTAAGTCCCATACCTTTCACTTGCATGGGTGGCCCGGTATTTATAATGGATGATGAGATGACAACTTTCCTAATCGATGATTTATTATCTAAATAGTATGTTTCCTAGTCGATGATGACACCGACAAGATGTTTCTGCTGATGATGACATGAATAGTATGTTTCCTTGTTGGAGGATGATACAATATTTCTCCCACTAGGTAGGAGATTTTCTTTCCTTATCGTAAACCGATTAATAAGGGATAATTGATGGACACTGGGACATCTTACTTTTCTCGATCAGCGGAGATTGGGTGTTTTCCTTAATATGGGATTCCTCAAGCTACCAGCCTTTAAAGGTGAATCGGGGTCTGTTGAGCCCACATTCTGGGGGATGTCATCAAGGGCCTATTACTAGTACTGGGCCCTTTTAATCCCATTTCGGGCTTCACAGACTCATTATTTTAACCCCATCGCCGTCTCGAACCTTTGGCTAAAGCGGCATAAAGCAAGGGTCAGACAAGCCCGATATTGACTTTTGCTGATATACTCGGGATTTGCTCGACATTGTTTCGCTAAATCGAGACGCTAGTTCCCGGTCCGTCTGAGTCGGCTTAGCCCCAAAACTAAGCTACGGCTCCAGTGGCTATTGTGCTTCTTTAGCACTGCTTCGAAAACCGGAAGCATCGGGCTCGCTTACTAAGGTCAGCCCTGAAACAAGAAAGCCTGCAAATTGAGCCACATGGCACGGGCGCTCTAAGGTCTTCCCGAGCCGTTGTTTCTAAAACCCGAGCTACACGGCTCCCGGGCGCCGAGGCCTCCCGAGCTGTTGCTTCTCCCAGAACCGAGCCACCGGGCCCCCTGACGCCTCAAGACCTCCCGAGATGTTAAGCCCACAAACCGAGCCGCCGGTGGCTCCTAAGTGCCGAGACCTTTCTGTTATTAAGCTCGCAAACAGCCATTGGCATGAGCCGCCAAGGCCTTCCCGAGCCAAGGTTTCTGCCAAACCGAGCCACTGGCTCAGGGCGCGAAGGCCTTCCCGAGCCGAAGGCTTCAGAAGATGAGCCACCGGCCTGCGGCGCCAAGACCTCCCCGCGAACTGAGCCACCGGGCCCAGCGCTAAGACCTCCGAGCCGCTACAGCGCGGTGCTGGCTACCGGGCTCCGGCGCTAAGACCTCCTACACGAACCGAGACCGGGCTCCCCGGGCACCAAGACCCTCCCGAACGGCTCTACTGTGTCGAGCTACTAGGCTTTATATAAGACCCTCCTATGCGAACTGAGCTACTGGGTTCCTGGGCGCTAAGACCCTCCTGAGCTGCTAAGCTCTACAGGCTGAGCTACTAGGCTCCGGGGACTTAAGACCCTCCTACGCGAACTGAGCTACTGCGGCTCTAGCGCCTAAGACCCTCCCAGCCGCTAAGCTTTCAAGGCCGAGCCATTGGCCCGGCGCTAAGACCCTCCCGCCGACCAAGCTACTAGGCCCCGGGCGCCTAAGACCCTCTTAAGCTGCTAAGTCGATTCGTGCCACGTTAGCTGCGATCCTAAATCAACAAAAATTTTGTATCCTGGGGCTCTCCCCATCGCCAGAAATAAGCCACCGCAAAGATAACTCGCCTGTGACAGAACACTGGGACGGGTTTTCATCCTACAAATGATTTGTGATCATGGTTCAAAATGGTGAGGCTTTCTTGGATTTTTGATTTCAAATTAAAAAGTGTGGTTTTTTGGTGTCACTAGGTTAACCTAAACTGGCGAACTAGCAAAGGAACGGTGACCTCGAAGGTCATTGCTCAGTTTGATAAAATGGGGTTATAAAGGTGTCCTCTCAAGTTATTTCTCGCATTTTCAGGCAAATGACATAATAGTCATAGCCAAAACCTGATCTTTGTTTATTTAAAACCAACCCTTAAAAACACTCTATTTAAGCCAAAACACTTAATGTAGCATTTAATGTTCCAACAGTTTAAAGAATACACCATTTAACCTAATTTCAAGTGGTCGTGAAGACATCTAATGGATGTCCGTATCTACCATTAAGAATACACCGAACCTCAAGCATGCCAAGTATCGACCAGTTGAAAGAAATTAAATAGCATTAAACCCTAGTTTGGAAAGTTTGGAACAATAAATGCAAAGTGACATGTTTCCATTTAAAACTATACCACTTGCAAACTACCAATTAACCAACCTAGCAACCCTCCTCATGTTTCATTTAGCCAAACATCCCTGAGTTGTCATCCTCAAAGGGTGTTTACAGCCAAGAAATGAGATAAAGAAGAGAGAGAAGAGAGAAAACTCGTAACTCAAAATGAAAAGCCAGATGGATTGAAATAGCTAGCCAAAGCTAGGTTACAATTGTCATAAGGTGGCTTATATAGCCATACAAGAGAGATGTGAAATACCAAAAAACCAAAAATATATGATTACATTTGGGATAAAATGGGAATTACACAAACGGGTCATTTGATCAAAACCTAGGGGAACAATTTCCTCACATGCATAGTGAATTTCACATCATACCGAAATCCCGCTATCATAGCGAAAATTCGATAAGATAATGAAAATTGGAAATTTCACTATACGCACTCGCTATGATACAGACTTTCACATCATAGCTTAAAATGTGCATAGTGAAATTTTCGTGTGGGTCATAATTTTCGATACCATTGCGAATTTTCAAGAATCCTATTATGGAAATTTTCTATGCCATAGCGAAATCTAAATTCTCCCGCATTCCCTCTCCCGCATTGCTTCAGACCAGATTTTGTATTTTAGCCTTGATATTTCTTCATCCCTGCTTGATGAAATCACCGAGACTTCATACGAACTTGGCATAAATCAGCACCAATATGAAACCAAGCTTGAAATGATGGCTGAGGTTCCCAAAACCTACAAAACTACCAAAAACAATTGACACATTGGGTACTAATCACACTCAAAACCTATCTTAAATAGGACTCAAAATAGCACTTTGGGTAATTAATCACACTTCAACCCGACACATCGCCAGTCCCTAGCAATGCTAAAAACAATCAAGGGATGCATGCCGTAGCTGAAAAGTGTATGTCATTCAAAAGTGTGTACAAGGAGGCTTTACCTTCGCATGAACAATTTAGGACCCCCGACAAAAAACCATCAAGAGAGCACAAATGCCATATAGGAACAAGTTTTAGAGCGGTATCAATTCCAAGGAAGTCAACCTAAACTTCCACCTAAATCTAAGTGTTCTTAAGGTAACCAGTTTGAACCAATAAGTCGCAAAGCAATTCCCTCCACCCAACGAAGCTACTGCCAGGACCTAAAACTGTTGACCAACCTAAATAGACTAAGATACACTCTTATTTCATACTTCCTCCACTGTATTGTAGGGTAATGCTAAAACTCGACTCACCAAAGTCCGCAATGGGGGTCCACCGATGACCTCCCAACCAATTAAGGTTTAGTGGGCATCGTCAAAAGGATCTATCGACCACAAACTCTTCAGTTTTCCACTCCCGACTAATGACTTCGAGAATCCAGCACCTACAACTCGCTTAAACTCACCATTCACCTTGTAGCTTAACACTAAGTCGATGACTCCCAACCATCAAGCGTTTAAAGGCACCTGCCTGTGCTGCCTTCACCATATACCCCTAGATCGTGTTCTGCTTCAAGTTAAAAAGTGTCACGCTTTCAATTTCTCTTTTCTTCTTCTTTCTTTTTGATTTTTCTTTCTTTTCATTTGGAAGACTTCATCGTCTTCAGGGGTAACATAAACCTATTATGGGTTGTCAACTGATCTAAGGCCGGTTTTGCAAAGTGGAAAGAGGTATAAAGCTTCTCACCCTATTGATAAAAGCTGGTGTGCACTGTGTGTGATTAGCTAAAGGTGGATGTACAAGGTTAAATACGTTGGAACTTCAATCGACCAAAAACTTAATCATGCATGGAACTGTTATAACATTACAGAGCATACGTATTTCACCTCACCGTAAGGCAAGAGTAGAAACACAAAATATAGGTACAAAATGATTTGCAAAAGTGCAGAAAGTAAGTAATAATGTTATAAAGCTTTTGATATAACCAAAGTGGTTAATACAAGCTTAACATAGTTAAACACAACAAAAATATCACTGCCTACTATCGGCTAATACATGTATGCTATACAATCCTATACAAAATGAGTAGGCAGTTGATAAAGCTAAAAACAAGACAAAATATGATAGAAGACACTCCAACTCTAACTTTTCCTCTCAACCAAAGTATAAACATGTCTCCACTAGGTAGGGATTGGAAAGTTAGAGAAGGGAGTATACCATCTCACTCGCGGGTGGTGAGACTTTTTCTGGATCTGTCGCCAGAGCGCCAGCATATCTGGGGCGATACCGCTACGCGATCGATTCAGTAAGTCAGTGCTTCCGCCTCACCGAATGCGGAGACCGAGACCATGATCCGGCCGAAGCATGGCGTGACTCGCGCTGTGAGTGACCTCGCCGCCACCCACGTCCAACGACACTGCAGTAGTAGCAAATACAAGCAGATAAAGATCCATAAATGTTAACTGGCCCCAGAACCGACATGAATATGCTCGAGATTGCCGCGCCATGCAGAAGGCCTAAGAAGGTTTAGCAGGGCCGGGGCGCAGGAGGTTGAGACGGAGGGCATGAATTCGGAACTCGGCCTTCCACCACCTCCATCTCGCAAACGCGGATCCTCTCCTCCCTGGGCGTCCTCCGCCACACATCATCCGGGCCGCTCCCTCGCCGCCGGAGAATAAATGGAGACTCCAAGATGTAAAGAGATCGCTCCGTGGATAAGACTCGAAAGTGCAACCGATCCGCCGCTCTATGTGGCTCTCAAGGAACCCGGTGATGCTCGCGACCCAGCGCTCAACAATCCCTGATCAATAAAGGAAAATCCTCGCCGAGCCACCACGGGATGGACCTTCTCCTCAAAGTAAAGAAGAAGTCATAACGAGCTCTGAGAGGGACTAAATCAAAATCCTCGTGAGATCTCGTATGTGGCCTCAGCATAGCCCTCGTCTGCATAATGCCGTAAAGAGAATAGGCTAGTCCGAGTATCGTGGTCCACAGAGCATCCGAGGTGGAAGTTACTCACAAGAGTATAGTCCTGGCCAGAGAGTCTCGAGCGAGACAAATGCACCATCTCTCTCTCAGGATGGCCGGGCCATCGCTTATAATTCGCGACTTGCAAGACTACTGGATGTGCCTAATGCAACTGTATTATTCGTAGCCGTATACTCTCGGGCGGTCACACGAACAGAGCTCCAACGGATTTTAAGACTTCTCGCGAGATGTCATAGTGTGGTAGAACCTAAGCACAACCCAGACAAAAGAATCGCTTTGCCAATATGAAAGGGAAGCGCGAATGTCATCGATCAACCGTGATAGAATTCTCTAAACGCCTGGCCCATGGCCACACCGGTGATGTCATAAAGATGGCTCCCCATGGAAGTCTTCGCACGCATCCATGTTCCTAGAACCTGATCACAGCGTAACATTGGGCGCCGATCCTCGGGACAGCCATAGATAACAGAGGCGACGAACCCCGATCAACAAGTAGAGGTGACGGCCGCCGAGATCTCAAGACTCCTGCCCGATGTGCGGGCCCGCCTGGAAGGCTGGCCCTCCCGTGGTCTCCCGATGCTCCTGAGAAGGGGCTCGAGGCCCACCCCGATCCGGGACATCGCCTGTGATGGGGGCTCAAGCCCCGAGGCCCTCCCGCACAACAAAGAAGGCAAATGCATTGTTGTGTCTCGCAGGCAGGTCCTGAGAGTGAGCATCTGCAGCTCCCAGGCGGCCCCCGCATCATCTCCTCTCAGGGTAATCGAACCCGACTCTGGGCCCGTGAGCGACGACCTTCCACCTGCACGGAACCACGGCCGTGGTCCACCGTGCCGCAGGCGCATCGTGGTCTCTGCAAATGCAAGGCTGAGGCACTCACGACACCTAATAGCAAAGATCGGTTCTCGCTGGGCCAAGATCGCAGTCGTATAATACAGAGCTGCAGGACTAGGCTCGACGATTTGCCGTAATGGGCCCGTGGAAATGTGAATGGAAATGAGGTGCCCACCCCCCCTCAAAAAACTTAATCATTTATGGAACTGTTATAACATTATGGTAGCATACGTGGCTTCACTCCTCAATGTACGCAAGAGTAAACACAAAATATAGGTACAAAATGATTTGCAAAAGGTAGAAAGTAAGTAATAATGCTATAAAGCTTTGATATAACCAAAGTGGTTAATACAAGCTTAACATAGTTAAACACAATAAAAGATCACCGCTACTATCTACTAATACATGTATGCTATACAACCCATACAAATGAGTGAAAATGACAAAGCCAAAAAACAAGACAAATATGATAAGACACCTAAATTTCTAACTTTTTCCTCTCAACCAAAGTATAAACATGTCTCCACTCAGGTGTGGATCTAAAAGTTAGAGAAGTGGAGGCAATCATCTCACTCGTGGTGGTGAGATGCCGTGGATCCGGTCGCTGTAGCTACCGGCAAGCATATCCAAGGAGGCTCGCGGCCATGACCGATCTCGAGTAAATGTGTAAAGCTCACGCCTCACCGACCGCTGAGACCGAGGTGACTCATGATCCGAAGAAGCATGATGCGGATTGCCAGTGACCTTGCCGGCCACTACCGGGTCCAACGACACTGTAGCAGCAAGCGCGCAGACAAAGATCCATAACAAAGAATCCAGCTCCCTGGGGAATCGATATGAATATGCTCGAGATCACAAGGCCACAGAAGGGCTTAGTGTCGGCAGGGGTCGGGCGCAGGAGGTGGGAGATGGAGGGAGATGAATCTCGAACCGGTCTTTCCACCTCCACTTCCATCTCTGAATGTGATCTCTCTTCTCATGCCCTTCGCTAATATCATTCGCCGCCCCGTCGCTGAGAATAATGAGACGGCATGTAAAGAGATCGCTTCCGTGATAAGACTCCGAGCGCAACCGATCCCGCCCTATATGTGGCTCAAGGAACCCGAGATGCCCCAGACCTAGCTCCAACAATCTCTGCAGATCAATAAAGGAAACTTCCGCGAGCCAGCCCTCGCGACGGACCTCTCCCTCAAAGTGCAAAGAAAGAAGTCATAACGAGCTCGGAGGGACTAAATCAAAATCCCTCAGAGATCTGGTATAGGGCCTCGAGTATAGCTCCCCTGCGTTGTACATAATGCTGTAGTGAGAATAGGCTAGTCCGGAGCACGTGGTCCACTAGGGAGCATCTCGGAGGAAGTACTCTACTTCGGCAGTATAGTAACCTACCAGAGATGCCCTAGCGAGACAAATGACCATCTCTCTCTCAGGATGGTCAGCCACGCTATAATCCGCGAATTTGCCAAGACCACTCCACGTGCCCACGCAACTCGTAATATTCGCAATGGGAGTACTCGGGCTGGGCCACACGTCGAACAGAGCCCAACCCGACTCAGACTCCCCGAGATGTCACAGTGCAGAACTCACACCCTGTGGATAAAAGAACCGCTCTACACATGAGAAAGTGAAGCAAAGGAATATCACGGATCAACCGCATAGACCCTAAACGCCATTCGCATCAACACCAGATGTCATAGTATGGCCTTCATGGAAGTCTCCACGCAGATCCATGTTCCCCTAGAACTCCGGGATCACGTGTGAACACGGGCGCCCGATCCCGAGGCCGTGATACTGTGAGGCGACGAACCCCCGATCACCGAGTGAGGCGATCACGGGGTCGAGATTCAAGACTCCCCTGCCTGGACATGCCCGCTGAAGGCGGGCCTCCGGCCGTGGTCCCGATGCTCGGGAGGCAGCTGGCTCAGGCCCCACCGATCCGACATCGCCGGCCTCGAAGCCGAGGCCCTCCCACAACAAATAGGCAAATGCATTGTCAGGTCTCGCAGCAGTGTCCTGAGAGTGAGCACCCGCGCTCCCGGCGCCTCGCCGCGACTGTCTCTCTCTGTGTAATCGAACCCGACCTCGGGCCCGCACATGACCTCCACCCGCACGAACTATGGCCGTGGTCCGCCGTGCCGTAGTGCTGCATCGTGCCTCTGCAAATGCAAAGGTCGAGAGACGGCGATTACCCCAAGCATAAGATCAATTCTACAAGATCGCAGTTCAGGCGTTGGCGCAGAGCGCAGGACTAGTGGCCTCGACGACCTGGCCAGAATGGGCCCGGGGAAATGTGAATGGAATGAGGTACCCACCCCCCCCCCCTCTTATAAAATAGTTTGAGAATCGAAGGTCCCCCTGAAGTCCAAGGGCCATCGATGTCAATTTCGCGATTATAAATAAATTCCAGCCCGTCCAATCCCATCTCGGCATATCAACAACAAAATTTAACTTAGATTAATTAAAACAAAGCAAAATAAAAATAAAATAATATAAAAATAGAAATAAAAATAAAAATAAAAATAAAGTAAAATTACTAAAAAATTAAAAAGTTTGATATTTAGCCTAAATTAAGATATGGAAAGTTATTAAAAATAGCATAAACTGAAAATTGACCAAATTAAGCTAAACCCAAAAAAAATCAGCCGCAGCTTTCTGTCCTCACGCTCAAAACCAGCCAATTTCACCTGTTCATTCCATGAGGATCAAGGAGAGGAGCTCCTTAACCCCAAAGCAAAGGATGTGTGTTGCGTACCTTCATGCTTACCCTTTGTTTTGAGTTCTTTCACTTAGGAAGAGTTGAGCCGAGCCCAAACATGAAGAATTAGTTTAAACTGGTCATCATATCAGACCAAGAGGAAAGAAGAGTTGCAGGTTGCAGTTGTACAGTCGGAACAAGATTAATGCGGAAAACAAAGGCCGGTGCACTGCTACGATAGCCAAATTCTCGGCTTATCACAGCTGGGTTCTCACCATAGCAAAATTGAAATTTTTGCCATGCACGCAATTTTCGCCATAATACCAGCAAATTCCAAATTAGGCTAAATTTCAAAGACTGCTCTATCAAGCAATGTTCCATTTCTCCTGCCTATTTTTTTCTTCTATTTTCTCTCTGCTCTTCTTTCCTCTTGTCTCCATTCATGATGTTGAGTTTGACTCGAATTCTTCATGTTTGGATCGATCAATGTTGGCATGATTAGCTCACAAAAACTCGCAAATTTTCCACAAAATGCAATCAAAAGAGAATAGCAGTGGACCTTAATGCAACGGTTAATTTGAATGATTAGTATACAAAAGCACTCAAAACCTATAATAAATAGGGTTCAAAATAGCACTGGGGCACTAATCACACTCTCAACTCACATTGCTAGTCCCTTAACAATGAAAGAAAGAAAGAAAGAAAGAGAGAACATACAAAACAATAACAAAATAACGTTCACAAAAATGGTATTTCAAAAAGGTTGTGAATGAGTAATGCCTAACCCTAAGTAAGAATCATCAAAGCCGTGTCCAATAACTATCATGAGAGAATGAATGCCATAAGAAATCGAGTATTAAAAGAGCCTTCTTTCGTGAATCAACCGTAAACTTCCACCAAAATCTAAGTGTTTATTTGATCACCAACAATAAATCACAAACTGTGGCTCTCTCTCAACTCTAGTTATTGCCACAACCTAGCATGCTAACCAACCTAAATAGATCAGGACCCACTCTTATTCCACAACTCTTTTTGTGTTGTAGGGTGCAATGCTGAGGGATTGACCTCACCAAAGTCCATGTAATGGGGATCTACCGATGACTCCCAACCAATTAAGGCTTAGGGCACCAAGTCATGAGGATCTTTCGACCACTAACTCTTCAGCTTCACCCGTCGAATGATTTCGAGCTCCAAAGACCTACAACTGCTAAACTTCACCCATCCACCCAAGTGGTTGGCGAACACAAAGTCTGCGACCCTCAACCAAAGTGAAGGTTTAGTGGCACCGGCTTTAAAGGTTACCATACAAATTTTAGACTGCTCTGTTTCACAAGTAAAGCGTTGCAATTTTTATTCTTTTCTCTTTCTTTTCTTTCTTTTTTTTTCAACACGATTGCCTTCTTTCCATTGTGGGTCCTAACCTATTAAAGGCATTCAACAACACTAGGATAGGTTATCATAAGGCTTAGATGCTGCTAGCTTTTCAACCTATCATTGAAAACCTAATGTGCTCGTGTCAAGCAACTAAAGGTGGGAAGAAAAAGGTCGAAATCAACAAGAGTTCAACAACTAACTCATCCACTAATTAGGCATGGAACCAATCTAACATCAGAATCTGACAAAGTTTCAAGTTTTCAAACCTGGTGAGCTAAAGTGAAACACACAAAATTTTTTGGTTGCAAATCCAGTCCAAATTTTGAAAGTAAGTTGTATAGTATAACGCCTTATAGAAGGAACTCCAGCAAGCCATTGAACATCACAAATGGGCTTTGCTCAAAATAGTCACAAAACATAAATACAAAGCCACTTCCTTCGCTAATCTCTCCCCCAACCCAAACATCTCTGTCCTAAATGGGCTCTGATTGAGAGTTAGGAAGGAAGTGTTACTCCTTGACATGATATATGATCGTTGATTGGGAGACTTCACAGTTTCCATCGACACCTTATTCACCGTTTGGGCTTCAAATAAACGCTAGGAAGAAAAGAGAGAAAAAAGGTGACTAGTTAGAGCATTTTTTGAAATTACACCTTCATAATAATTTCAAAAGTATTCTTCTTGCCATATTTGGATCTCTACACTCTCTAATATTTCCAATCTGCACTAAAACGCTAAAACTGAGTCAACGAAAAAGCATGAATAAACAAAATCGGCAGAAACAAAGGGGGCCATAGCGAAAATTTCGCTATCATAGCGAAAATCTGTCAAAGCGAAATTTTTTTTTTTTTTTTGAAAAATAAAATAAAACAAAAAAATTAATAAAAATAATAATAATAATATTAATAATATTAATAATAAAATAATAAAATAAAAAAATAAAACATTTTTTAGAGACAAAATTTTATTCTTTAATTTTTTTAGATAATTTTTTTTTCAAAATAAAATAATTAATACTAACAATAAATAGTTTTTTTTTTTTTTTTTTTTTTTACCTTACTCATCAGGCAATCGTTTGTCTCGACATGGGGACTCGCATGAGATTGCCAATATAGCGAAATTTTCGTTTATATTACCAGACCATTTTCGTTTATGATCGCGAAATTTTCTCGCTATGGCTACTAAAATTGTTATCATCATAAAATTTTCATATGCCATACGAAAAATTGCCAAATTTCTTCTATCTCGCTTGTTGATCTTTCATTCTCGCTCCAAATTTCACTAAACTCCAAAATTAACACAAGAAAAATTAAGAAAATTTGCAAGTAAAATTGAAACATGCTAGAACAAAGATTAACTTAAAAATTAGTGAAAATCTAAAAAGAAAAATTATAGAAATCTAAATAAAATATGATAAAATAAAATAAAACATGAAAATTAAAACAAAAAGGGAGCTTAGAATGCCGGTGTTGGGTGCTCCAAACTGAACCCGCACCCGACCATCCACTATGCCATGCCATGCACGCAACTGCTCATGTAGTGCGGGCCTTGTACGCGCTGGCCACTAACTTCCAAAGTTTCAGAGAATAGGCGTGATGGGGGTGGCTCTCAGGTCGTGCTTCAGTGTTTTGGCCTGGATTGTGATGCGAGGGCAGTGATATGATTTGGTCGGAGGGGCTACCGACGTGGGCTTTCGTGCCTGGCAAAGGGCAGCCAGGGGTTCACCTCAGGGGAAATGGTTTCAAACAAGCTCGGGGGGGCTCTTCCACTATTTCTTTCCACTACCTCCTTGGTTATAAAGGGAAGGATTTCTTTCTTGTCTCTCCCTTGAAAACAACATCACACATACATCCGAGGATCTCGCACAATCCTTCCTTTAATAAATTCAATAAAATCCTCTATAAGCCCCTGGTGTGGCTGTTGTTGACATTGCTCCTCTGCCATGGTGTCACTTTGGCACTCTTCCTCTGGATTCTCTTCCCCTTGATGATCAAGCTGCTGGGCAAGCTTTGAAATTGAACATTGCAGGCTATCAAATCACATCCACCGCCTCCCTTGAAACCCATCTAATTTTTGTTCCGTAGGTTCTCCACTAAGATGGATTTTCGACCAATCAGTATTGAATTTCTTTTGTTCTTTCCACAAAGATCACCCACCGCTTAGTAAGGTTCAGGAATCTGCTTGCTCAACCTGGGAGACTGGGCTGTGGTGGTCGAGGCTTCGAGACAAAGAGGCATACCTGTAACACTCTCGAAATATACCCTAGTTGTTTTCAACATGTTAGGGTATTTGTGCTATTAATGAATTTTTCTAAATTTAATTCTAAAATATGGAAAGTTAGAAACCCGAAAATTTTATACAACTAATGGACAAAATAGTAAATTGTCCAAAAAGGGGTATCAAAGATATGAATTAATAGGATTAGAGGCCAAAGTATGAATAATAAGAATTTTAATGTAATTAATGGAAGTTGGAGGATTAAAAGTTAAATAATCAAAAACCTTCATTATAAGAGAAGGAGACCAAAAAAAGGCATTTTATCCCAAACAAGAAGCCTACTAGAGGAGGAGGAAAGGAAGGGAGAGCAAGAAAAGAAGGAGATCAAGCCAAGGTATGGATGTTTGACTTTGGTATGAATTTGTGTATGGAAATTATGGATTTTAGCATGATTTTGGTATAAGAATTACTTGGGTATGGATTGCTAAGGTTTCATTTAGACATTAATTTGTTCCTTCTGTGTGGTTTTGCTAGGCAAACATTATAACCTAGACGGCGGAAGCTTGGTTGAAAAAGCCCTAGTTAATAATGAGTAGATATAATCCTTCACAATTCCAAGGATTTGTAGAATTGGGTGACTTTGGTATGAATCCCAGGATTCTTTTGCAAATTGGGAAGTGTTCAGGAGTCATTTACAGCACAGTACATGATTCCAATGCTAGCTTGACGAAGGATGCACAGAGTGATCTATGATGAAAGTGCTTGAAATGGGAGAAAATACACATTCGCATTTTCAGTGACATATACAAGACACCTTGAACATGTACCCCAGATCTTTTTTGGTTCTCGGTCATTTTTGGTTGACATACCTAAGACATTAGACCCGCATCGCAGACACCCCGGTCGGTTTTCCTATTCTGACCTATTTTCGCATTTTACCATAATCGCTTCATTTTTATCCGATTTGAGTGGGATTCATGGCTAATTAAAATAGACTTCAAGGAGAACCAAACATATAGAAATATATACTGCAATCTGACTCCCTTCTTCTACGTGGCCCAAAATTCACTCAGTGGGGCCATGTGTAAGCTAATTCCCATCGCTTGATCATAGAGTACCCGGAGTTGTTTCACGTATCTTGGAGTTTCTGTTCGAATTGGGTGATTCCAGTTGGAATAGAACCCTTAGCACCTTTAAATTTAAAGGGAGGCACAGAACCAGTGTCAAATATAGAGTCAAGGCACTGGAAATGAGTATTTCCCAAAATGTCCCTGCAAATCCAAATTGACTAGTTTCACATAAAATGCCATAACTTTAGTTTGATCATCCAATTGAATGACTCCAATTTCTAAGTAAAATAGATTCACAGAGGGACTATAATACATGAATGATGTGAATACATAGGCATTATACTGGTGCAAGTAAGTGAAATGCCATATGTAATAAGAATACGAAAAATATAGGAAAATGCAAAATATATACTGGTTCATGAAACATAAATATGATATGGTAAAGATGGAACGAATCCGAACGTGACCATGAACGTGAAACACAACATGTCATGAACATAATGGCTAAGAATGCCCCTATTATAAGACAGAAGTTACCTAACTCATAATCGAAACCCGCTCAAGACCGCTTATTATTAAATGACATAATACTCTGTCCCGATGGTACTTCGCAGATTCTGACTAGTACTCCAAGACTCGATTAGTACTTCGGTATTTCGACAATACCCGCACTGACAGATTTCTCGCAGATTCTCATGCTACGCACTCTGGTCTCGTTAGTTACGCACTGTCCATATGCTACCAAGACTTCATTCCGATTAGTGCTACTGCATTCCCTGCTCGTAGCACTGAAATCCGCTTTTGTGCTACTAAGACTCACATCGTAAAGTAATCTTCGCATTTATTATGTTGTGTCTACACCTTATTATCACCGGTTCAGTATTTTAATGGGCTTATATGATAATAACCCTAATAATGAAAAAAGAGTAAACAAAGGTGTATTATTACGACCAGAATACCTACGGTATTTCGAATAGAATAAGTTCTCAGAATTCCTACTGAGTCCTCGAATAAGCATAAATATAAGCCTGTTATATACATAAGCAATCGGCATAAGACTATGATATGAATGCATGCAACTTCTGAGTATCTCGCGGTATCGTTATATGCCGAACATAATCGTGTACATGCATATAGCATGCTTTCCCACTGCCGCAAAGCTTGAAGATCGTTTCTTAACCGCAGGTACGTGAGAAGACGCCCGAGAACTTCCGCATTCTTCAAAGGGCCAACACACGGTAGGGGTTCATCAACGTAGGTCTCGCACTCCGACAAGAATTTGTAAAATGCATGGGGCTTTTGAATATGTAAATGGGACTCAAGAATGGTTATGTGTGATTAATCGTAAACACCACTACCGCGGGTAGTTTTATTTTGGACTTTTGTATATGATGTTGATATATTATAAGACTTGATATATCAATGTCTAATTAATCGTGCAAAGAGTCCCAAGATATAAGCCTCTCGCCCTAACGTGTCCCGGATCCACCAATCTGCCTGCGTGGACCCAGGCGTGACACATCGTGGGATGGGAGGAGGTATGTCGGGATAACACTCGTAGAGGGTGTACTCGGGCCCATCGGGCCTCTATATTCCCTCATAGACCTGGCTACGGGCTCGGGATTTTTCACGTGTCACACTACCATGGAAGGTTCCTCAGAATCCCTCATCGACATGTATGCTCTAGGTTTTCCACCATCATTGTATTGCTTTCCTCTTTCCATTTGGTTAGTATTCAAGCCCATTGAAACATGTATTCCTGCAGCAAAAATAGGGCAACACAAGCCTACATAAAAACAATCTCAGAAGATCGTTTTTTCTTTTCCTTTTTTTTTTATATGAAATGAAAATAAAATTAAAAAATGACTATGAAATATAAAAGAAATTCACCAATACTTGTGATGAGGATCATAAGTGTTCCACAAACAATGCACTTAGGCACCATCCCCTAATGATGCCACATTTGATTCAGGCACAGAGAGGGTGATCCTAATCAACAATATTTATATCCTAAATTTCCTACCCGTAGTCAAGAAGCCATCGCAAAGATAGCGATCTTAAAATAACTCAAGGATGGGTTTTCTTCACAAATGATTCCAGCCGAGTTCAAAATGGTGAATTTTAATTTTGATTATGGGGTATGACAAAGAGGATTTTGGTGAAAACAAGGAGGTTGATGGTAGTAAAATTAAAATTAAAATGAAGAAAATAAGAAAAGAACTCCTTGCCATCGGGATACTGGGCGAGGACTCTAGTGGCAACCGAGGGTTTCCTGTCCTTTCACATAGTACGATGACATATAAGTCATCTCCCGAACCTGATCTTCATTTAGCCATAAACCTAACCCAAAATAATTATCCTTTGAAAGATGGCATTTTGATTAGAGGCATAAATGTCCCTAGCAAAGGAAAACACATCTCAAAAAACGACTACCCTACAATAACTAATAGAGACGACTAACTCGGGCATCGGGATCTAGTGAAAGCATCCATCAACCTAAGAAGCTGCCAACACACATTAGGAGAGTATGCTTAAGAGATTTTAACCTACAGTGAGATGCAGGAGCACAAATACCCATAACTGCATACATGAAAACAAGAGAAAATGGTATCTCACCGTCATTTATGTTCCTCGCTTCAAACGAGTCTCCTTGATTCACATTACAAACGGGTAATAAATGGTAACTAATGAACATCACAAGATCTAGTAATGCTAATCAAATGAGCACTCAAAAGATTACCAAGTACCGACCATTCAACATGAACTCCGTATGATCTAAACCTAATGTTAAAAGGAGAACATTGCAAACAATGCAGAAGGAGTACTGAAAACAGGACCTCCAAAGAGCCTAGATCCTCGTGACCCGCCAGCCTTCCACTTCAAGGAGGGAAGGGTTTTAGTTAATCCATCCTCCGAGTTGTCATCCTGAGGTGTTTGGTTGCTCAAAAATGGAAAAGAAAGGGAAAGAAATGAAGCAAGAAGAAAACTGGAGAGTCGAAAGCTTCCCCAAAAATTTATCACAGTATGATCGATGTTTACAAACTCACTCTAGCTACAATGCGCGCAGCGTGGAAATTACAAAACAAACGAAACAAAGGCTACATGGGTAGAAAGGAAAAACTAAACGGTCGTCAACACAAAAATCAGAGCAAAAAATTTCGCTTTATGTACGCTGATTTTCGCCATCATAGCTTAAAATTGCCATGATAATAAATTTCGCTATCATAAATAAAATTCAGTCATATTTAAAATTGAAATTCATATGCTACGCAATTTTCTATGATAGCTTAAAATTCCAAATAGAATAAATTTCCAAGACCGATCCATCAAGCAATGCTCCATTTCCTCCCCGCTCCTTTCTTATATTTTCGCTTTTCTCTTTCCCCTTCGGTCTCTCGATCTATGATGTTTAGTTTGACTCACTCTTCATGTTTGATCGACTAACAATGTTGGCATGATTAGCTCGCAAAACTACAAAATTTGCCACAAAATGCGACGTGAGAACAAGAGGGACCTTAATGTAATCGTGTTAATCGAATGATTAGTATACAAAAGCACTAAACTCATCATAAATAGGGTTCAAAATAGCACTTTTTTGGCACTAATCACCTTCGGCAGCTAAGCTACTAGGCCCGAGGCGCTGTAATCTCTCGCGCGAACTGCTTACCAGTTCTCGGGGCACTAAGACCTCTCTTAAGTCAGAGCTTCACAAGTTGAAGCATCGGGCCCGTGGCGCTGGGCACTCCTCCCCACAAGAACCGAGTTACTAGCCCCGGGCGCCTAAGATCCATCCCGAGCCATAAAGCCCCACAGCCGAGCCACTAGTCCTGGCGCCAAGACCCCTACACAAAACCGAGCCATCGGCCTCGCGCCAACCCTCTTGAGTCAAGCGTTTCCCACAGCCGAGCCACTGGCTCCGCGCTAAGACCTCATGTGCACCAAGCTATCAGCTTCGGGCGCTAAGACCTCCCCGAGCCGCTGCTCTACTGTGTCGAAGCAACAGCCCGGGAGCTAAGACCCTCCCCGCGCAACTGAGCTATCGGGCCCCGCGCCTAAGACCCTCCCCGAGCCGCTGCTTCCGTGCCGAGCACCGGCCCGGCGCTAAGACCCTCCCCGCGCCGACCGACCGACCAGCCCGGCGCCAAGACCTCCCCGAGCCGCTAAGCTCCGCAGCAAGAGCTACTTCAGCTCCGAGGCCCCAAGACCTCCCGCGCCAACTGCCACCGGGCTTCCGGGCCAAGACCCTTAGTCGTTGTTCAAGCAGTCAGCCACCGGGCTCGGCGCTAAAATCCTCTAACGCAAACCGAGCAATCGGGCTCTCTTCGGGTACTAAACCTCCCGAGCCGCTAAGCCCCCACAGCCGAGCTACCGGGCTCGGGTGAGCCAAGACCCCTACGCAAACCGAGCTACCGGGTTCTCAAAGCGCCTACATCTCCCTAAGCCGCTAAGCCTACGTGCAAGATATCGTGGGCTCCGGGCGTTAAGACCTCAGGCGACAGAGACACGTGGGCCCCGGGTTCTAAGACCTCCCCGACGTTAAGCTCGCAGCTGCCGCAGCCTGCGGCGCCAAGACCCTCCCCGCGCGAACCGAGCCATTGGCCTCCAGTACCAAGACTCTCCTCGAGCCGCTAAGCTCGCAGCCGAGCTATCGCTCCGGCGCTAAGACCTCAGGTGAACCGAGCCATCGGGCTCGGCGCTAAGACCCTTCGAGCCGCAAGCCTCACAGCCGAAGCCATCGGGCTCCGTGGCGCTAAGACCTCGGCGCGTGAACTGGGCCACCAGCCCCGGGCGCTGCGACCTCCCGAGCCAGGGCCTGGCGCCGAGCGCCACCGAGTCGCAGTGGCGCAAGACCCCTACGCCGAATCGAGCTAGTGGCTCGTGGGGCGCTAAGACCTCCCCCCGAAATAGCGTTTCTGCCGTGCCGAAGCATCGGGCTCCGGCGGCGCTACATCTCTCCGCCGAACCGAAGCACAGTTTCGCTGGGCGCGGCGACCTCCTGTTACTAAGCTCTCCAAAGCCGGTGATACTGGCTCGGGCGCTAAGACGCCCTACGCGAACCGATCTACCGGGCCTCGGGCGCACCTTGCGCCGCAGCTCGCAGCCGAGCCAAAGGCCAGCCCGGAGGCGCAGACTCCTACGTAGCCGCAAGCTTCTATAGCCGAAAGACCGGGCTCGGGCGCCAAGACCTCCTGCCAGAACCGGAAGCACAGCGTACCGGGCGCCAAGACCTTCTTGAGCCGGCTCGCAGGGCCGCGTTACCGGGCCGGGCGGCAGATCTTCTTACGCCGAATCGAGCTTACTAGGCCTCTGGCACTAAAACCTCCGAGTCGTTGCTCGCAGCCGAAGCACCGTCTCGGACGCCAAGACCCTCCACGCAAATCGGGAAAGCACAGCTCCCGAGCACCCGCACTCCTAAGCCGCTAAGCTCTGGCTGTGCCAAGCTACTAGCCCGGCGCGGCGACCCCCGCGTGAACCGGAAGTTATCGGGCTCCGCGCTAAGACCTCACGAAGCCGCAGCACAGAAATGAGCTATCGAGCCGGCGCTAATACCCTCACGCATCGAATCCGCTATCGGCTCCCGCGCCAGACCTGCCGCAGCTCACAGCCGCCAAGCATCGAGCCCGGTGCCAAGACCCTCCGCGCTTAATCGAGCCACTGTTCCCAGCGCCACGACCTCATGAGTCATAAGCTCGCAGTCGAGTTACCGGGCTCCGGCGCCAAGACCTCCCGCGCAACTCCAGCTATCGGGCCTCGGCGCTAAGACCGCGCCCCCGAGCCGCGCTTCCCACAGCCGAGATATTAGCCCGACCGCTAAGACCGCCCCAGACGAACTAAGCCATCGCTCCCGGGAGCCAAGACCGAGTCGCAAGCTCGCAACCGAGCTACTACGCCAAAGGCGCTAAGACCCTCTCGCGCAACCGAACTACCAGCTCCCGGGCGCTAAGACCTCCCCGAGCCGCTGTTTCGCGTTTTGAAGCATCGGCTCCGGGATGCCAAGACCTCCTAAGAGTTTGAACACGGGGCCTCACGCAAGACCTCTCGACCATCTGCTCACAGCCGAGTTAATAGCTCCGGCGCCAAGACCCTTATGCGCGAATCCAGCTAATGGGCTCCCGGGCGCCAAGACCTCCCGAGTCAAGGTTTCTACGTGCCAGGCCCTCGGCGCTAAGTCCTCCCGTATTAATCGAGCCATCGGGCTCTTTGCGCGCTAAGACCCTCCTCTTCAGTCGCAAGCTCTACAAAGGTTACCAGCTACACGGCGCACCTTTGCGGCGTCGAATCGAGCTACTAGGCCCCAGGCGCCTAAGACCTCCCGATCTCTGGCTCTACAGCCGAGCCATTGGCCCGCGCCAAGACCCTTCTCATGAACCGAGCGACCGGCCTCGAAGCAGAAGACTCCTCCCGAAGCCGCTAAGCTCCAGTCGATCTACCGGGCTCCCGGAGCTAAGACCTCCTGAATCGAGCAACTCGGGCTCCTAGGCGCTGGGCACCCTCCTGGGCAGCTCACCGCTTGTGAGGTTTTTAGTTCCGTCGAACGCCTGACCACGCACATTCGAACTTCACGGCGGGGGAAGAAGACTCGCCAGAATGCAGATTCGATTTTTTATCGGTATGCCGGCAGATCGGAGCTCATTTTTATCGCTTCCTTCATGTGGCTGATTTCGTCGATGTCCTCAATTTTGCTCCCACGACTCGCAGATACTTTCCGGTCGTATGACTCGCTCTCGTGTGGTTGCGTTTCTCCTTCTATCCGCCGACGGTGCCTGCGTGTCATTTTCCTGCAATGTGGTTTTGGTCTTTTTCCGCCCGTCGCTTCCCCCGGGGCGCCAGATTTGCCCGCAGCTGTTCCAACTCTTCGCCAGGCGTTGGTCGGGTGACACCCAGCGCCCACCTCGTCCGTCGCCGGTACGCCAACGCCGCCGTGGCGGTCATAATCCACGCCGCCCGGCTAGTCTCAGATCCTTGAGGGTTATGTGGCTCCGCTGTGTTCCGAAATGATACCATCAGCCACCGAGAAGTTAGTTTATTTCTAAAGGAACGCCGTTCCTGGCCACGGCGGCCAAACCGATAATGCTTTTTCAACCGAAACCGGGCTTCGAGGGCGCCGGATTCACTACCGGTCCGCCGACCGCACGTTAGACTCCCCATAAAAACAAGAAACAAAAAGGGATCGTGGGCTCGCCTGCTGTTACCCGATTCCCTAAGCCGGCTTTTCCGGGAAGAGAAGATCAATCGCTAGGGTAATGAACTGGTATGCAGTTCGCGTGACCTTTTACTAATGGGGTGGCCCGATATTTATAATGGATGGATCATGATAACTTTCTAATCGATGATGACACTAAATGTTATGTTTCCTAGTTTGATGATGACATCAATAGTATGTTTCTTATTGACGATGCCACCGACAAGATGTTTATTGAGGATGATACAACATTTCTCCCCACCTAGTAGAGATTTTTTCCTTATCGTGAACCGATTAATAAGGGATAATTGATGGACAATAATCGTGGAAATATCTTACTTTCCGATTGGTGGAGATCGCGTTTTCTCTCAATATGGGATTCTCGGGTCAAGCATCCTTTTAAAGGGGTGAATTGGCCCCATTTCGTGGGCCTATATTCGGGGGATGTCATCATGGCCTATTGCCCAGTATCAGCCTGCTTAATCCTCGGCTGGGCTCATGTGCTCATTATTTTAAACCTCACAATATCGTTTTAAACACTCTCTTAATTTCTCTTCATAGATTCAAGTGGTAAAAGGGTGGGATAGGTTTACGGGATATCATAGGTTCGAATCAATGGCGGATTTAAGTGAGACTCAAGGGGACAAATGCCCCCGGATTTTTGAAAAAAAAAGAAAGCATATTTAAGTGTTTAAAGCCTTGTCCTTTTATTTAGAGACAAACCTTATTACTAATATGCTAACAAACTAATTCATACATATATTTCGCCCCTTTGAATAGTATACTACTATAATGTAATGTTGTAATACAAAATAAATAGAAGTAAATAAATAAATAATTGACATGAATAATCTCACATTTCACTCATCTTCTTTAAATAGTCCCACCTGTGATACCAAGAACAAACCCAACTCTCGGTGTTTTTCTTTGCTTTCGTCCCGGGACGGTCACCGTAATAGCTTAGTAGGTTAGCCTTATCGCACGTGGTATGGACATTTATGTCATGTAATATCACATACATGCGTTATCATTTAATTGGCTTCCAAAATTATCCCAACCCCTCTCCTCCTCTACCTTCGTCATCGCTATCCACCTTTGTATCTACTTCCACTAACTACTAATATGTGATATTATGCATGTAATTTCAAATAATTTCACATGATTAGTTGAGACCACATTTTGAGCTCCTAATATGTGTTAGCATGCATGAAATATTTATGATCAAATGAAATTTATTATGCTTTAAATGTCTAATTCTGGTCCCAAATTATTTTTATACGTAGCGTAGAATCAAATATCACGTTTCATATTGATTATGGTATGATAGAAAGATCTCAAAATCATTCATCAGATGAACACATTCATGCGATGTACACAACAGGCTTCCAATCGACCACAGGGTTGGGAAGGATGAAGACCGTGAATGCAGATCTTTATGATTAAACATTTCAGCTAATCATCTCCCAAACTTCCTAATGCTCTCTTCTCATCGAACTCCTCTCTTTTTTTTTCTTTTTTTTTTTTTTTGACGATGAAAACTGAAATTTCATTTATTTAGAATGGCAATACCTTTACATTTGAACACAAAAATCAAACTACTAAAAATATTAGAGGATGACACAACATCTAAGTTAATAGTAAAAAGAAACTACTCAAGGCCTATACAAGATATAATCATAATATGCCTAGAATACCTAAGATTCCGTGTTCGGGATTTAAGCATACTAACTAATTCATTATATTGATGCACTTCTCCGGTCTCTGATCAGCTAACGCTACCATTTAAATCGCCAGCACAAAAACCAACAAACAAACTAACAAACAACCATAAGCCGTAATAAGTCGGCTACAAAAATATAAGAAAACAAAGAAAAGATCAAATGAAAACTCAGATCGAGTGGAAGAAAACCACTTATCGGTGGGAGAAAAACCACCTCATTCGAACCCTTCTAATTGTGTTGTTTCGCATTAGTCAGATGGCAAAGAAAAGGAATAATAAATTAGGTTAGTAAAATTATATATAGAAACACATGTGGCATTTAGTAAATCTTTATTAGGTAATTTAAATAATTCTACCAAGTGAGGTGGGTATTACAAATATCGGGAACTAAACCTCGTTTCTAACCCGACCGAATTTGAAAATCCATTCCCAAACTCATCCATACCGATTACATTTTCAAACTCCGCCCCATTAGGTGCGCACTTTATCGTGCATCCAAAAAATCTCATCTCATTGACATTCCTATCTGCCAGCGCATCGCACTAATTCACTCACAGTTCGAATCCAACCCGGGTTTGGCAAATTGAACCTACCATACTAAACCACACCGCATCACTGCACGAAGGCTAACTAAAAAACTAGAAGACACCAGAAATTCCAATTCTCTCGAAAAAGGCAAATCAATTTCTTGCCATTTAAATACAGTAATTTCGCTAAAATCCTAATTTATTCTCTGTGATTCCCGATGACAACGTATTTCACCGCTGAATCGCCTTCGTGAATCTAGCTTAGCACGCAAATTTCATTTAATTACGAGACATTTACCATCGGCGCCGCCATCATTTGGGTGTCAGAAAAACTGATTGAAGGCATGAAGTTACATATAACACTTATCACGCATAAGGGCGGTGCTGAGTAGATAAACGATGAAAACGGACTACGAGGAAGAGCCGTAATATCAAAATCGCAAAATAGTAATATAACGCCATTTTGAATTTGATTTAAGCTATCAAGCGACAAGATAGTTGACGCATTCATCTCCCTCAAATTCAAGTAAGAAAACGGAATGAGAACCAGGCCACTGTAGAAACCAAATAGAGTTTTGTAGAAGGTCTCCGACTTCTCTAGATTACGATTAAATCCGACCGCTTCACAAATGGACAAGAAGGAGAACGCTTCACGTGGAGAGGCCTCACGCTGGTGGTCTGGATTTATTTTTTAAAACCAGATGTGCAGGGTTTCTCCTACGGTTTTACACTTTATTTAAGTGTTTTTCAATGTTTTGCTGGCATGAGGCCCCTCGAATCCATCAAACATCTACCTGAAAACTTGGGACCGAATTGATAATTTTTTTTGGGAGCCATGGTGCAGCCCAAGAATCGTTTTAGGGCTGTTTGGTTGGTAAATCGCAGAAATTTTTGAATGAAATCATGTTTTGATGTGAAAAAAAGGCCTGAATGGTCATGGAAACGCGGTTCACAAAGTAAACTGGTTGATTTGACGAAGGCATTTTAATGGTAAACCCTAGGGCTTTTAATGCTCATAGGAATAGTGACACCTAAAATATATTTCGTGTTAAAATGTGTTTGGTCAGTGGATAATTTGAATTGTTTCGTGCTTGACTCATTATTCACGGACCTAATTTTCATGTAAATGTGGAATGTCAATTTACATGACAAATTATCGTGTGAATTGAATTCTATGTAAATATACATGAATGATGTATTTGGTAGGGATATAGATTAGAATAATGAGATTATGCATTCCATATGCACCTTATACCCTAGGATGATAGAGTGTATGCTAAGTATAGAGAGTCTAAGAAAAATGTTCTAAGGGTTGTCTAAAACTAATAATGACCTGAGGTAGTACATACGCAAAAAATATCAATCGCCTGAGACGCTCAATTGATATACATCTGAGGGTAGTCCCACTAAATGTAACATCTCCAGAGATGGTCCTACTACTTATACATCGCAGGGTCATTCTTAAATAAACTTAAAATTTCTGCTGCGCTTAAAGAGCGTGAGGGAAAGGCCCATGAGACTCTGCATCGTAGATGATGTTAGACATTCAAGTAGATCAGCGCATCTATTAATGTGTTTATTTTGGTGCCATTGCAATCAAGTACTAGCAGGAGTTGCCCATTTAGAGCATCCCACTCATCGAAGATTAGCTCAATCCGTCGAGGACACTATTACGCGCTACGTGAGCCGTGCGTAGGGACTCCGCCCCTAGAGGCCGTGGTTTGTAAACAAAGCCTGACGTGGGCCTTCGTTATGATGTTCATATATTAGAATTTCTTAATGTAATATATGTGTTGTATAATATAAAACATTTGAACTCTTAAAACTATCGATATAGTCGATTCATAGTCAGATGCTTCATGGTATAGTTTACGGCCTGGCAATGCGATCATGTTGTGATCATATTGGGATATATGTTGTGAGGATGACAGGGCTCATGGTCATTATTTACCTACTTAGTTGTAGATGAAATCTTGTGTGGCAATGGACTGTTCGGGACAGTTTATGCACTTATATAGCTCCAGACAAAAGGAGACTCTGGCTCGATTTTTTGAAGTGGTGGCTCGCAACCCGACATCCACCTTGTATTCCCGCTGACGACTGGTAATTTCAACTGACCCCTGCTCAGCGCCACAAATTGCATCGAGCTAGGCATACAATTACCAGGGCCTGGTGAGCCTGGCAGCCATACTGAGTTGTAAGAACATCACCACGTGGTTCGATGTTAAGTCGAGAAAGGATTACCTTAGAATTACTCTGACAAAACTAGGACACTGTATTTATGTGTTTGTGTTTTCAGGTAGATTTGATAAATTTGTTGTGTGAAAATAGCATAACATGAATGATGTGATCATGTATTTGGTGGTATGGTTTCAGGTGCTTAGCAGATAAAGACATAAGAAAATTTTAGGATTTTTTACGTTGTGTAAAAACTCGAACAAAGAAAGAAAGAAAATAAATTAACAAATTTATTTGTTTATCGATGACAAAATGTAATTTTAATACTTATGGATGCAAAGATTCAAGTTAATGCATGGTATAGTACGGTAGGAGTAAAGCAGAAAGCTAATGGAGGTTTTGAAAAATTTTGCGGTAAGGGTAAATCAATGGCCACGCTAATTTAAAGATCGTCAATGACCTGCAGTACGAGGTCGTGGACAGGAAGACACGAAGCGCAGGTGAAAGGTCAAGGTTACAAGAAGAAGGCGCGATGATACGCTGGGGCCATGCCACTTCCACTGTGTTGCGGCGCGATCAGACAAGTTATATGTGGCGCTGCAGCGGTATCGCGATTGGATTTCAGGGTAAAGGTAATCGCTTTGTGTACGTTTCAGACACGTCATAGGGATAAAAAAAAAGGACGTAGATATTTATATATAAGAGTACAAAAATTTTAAAATTTTTCTTGTGTGTGATTTAATATATAAGATATTTATATTGAAGTTACTATAAATTCATCGACGTGGTATGTGAAAATTTTTATGGTGTATGAATAATGTCTTCAATGTGGTTTCGAGTTTCAGAATACTGCAAGATTGAAATTTAATCTCGCCATTAATGGTGTAGATGGCTAGAGAGGACAAGGACGCAGAGACGTCCACGGGCACCTGGTCGCACCACCGACATTCGACCAAATTCCGCCGCATTTGATCGCCAGGCTCACGAGGTCAGAGAGAGCTTCAACACCGCATCGATATGTGCCAGCATACAGAAGTCGGGAGGTCCTAGTAACCTCTAGAGGTTTAGGAGCCGCATCATCCTCCGTCATTCACAGTGGGGAGATGAGACCCGATGGTGGCATGCACTACTGGTTTGGCAGCAGATCGAGAAGGTAAGCCAGAGGGCTACGGAGATCACCTTCGACACTACCAGATTAGACTAGCCATGTTCTAGCCAGAGCGAGGCCTAAATGTGGTGGAATGGGCAGACCTCTGTAGACCTTAAGAGGAGCCATTTGCTTGTGAGTTCTCCCCAGGATTAGGGCGAATAGGTACGATATGTCAAGGCTGGCGAAGCTGGGAGATCTCTGTGGACTCTACTCTACGCTGGACATGAGGATCATGGACATGTTAGTTCACGTCATCCTCGGGATGGATCGGGTCGACAACTCACAGTGGAGCCGTATCGACCAAATAAGAGAGTTACGCCACACACAAGACTAGCACTGTGGTGGTATTTCAAGGACAAGCATGATATTTCGGTCTACGCATACGAGTCCAAGTGTCAGGATACTGGCTGGTTGGCTAGCAAACCTTACTTTAGAGGACAAGGTGAGACCGGACTTCCGATCTACCCTAGTTCATGAAAGGGACGAGGATGAAAGCCCTGATAAGAGCACGGATTGCCTCCACAAAGTGTCAGACTCTTATTTACAAGGTCTCCCATTTCACCCACTCAGACTCCAAGATAGATGGTACCAAATATTTTAAGAATTTAGCTCGCCATATTATCATATAGTCTGATACGATTGTTACTCCCACTAATGGGTGCCTATTCGTTACAATAAAGATAGATACTTAACTAGCATTATCACATGATAAATGATCCATTGATAACATAATCCGCATCACTACTAAGATTTTTGATGACTTTGTTTGATCGCTTCAGTACTTTAGCCCGCTCCAAGATAGACCTTCAGACCGTTACCATCACCGAGGGTTAGGAGATATATCTAAGATAATCGCTAGACGCTACATGGCACTTTCTGAATACGGGTAGATGCTCTTTGATCATCGAATGGATCCAGCAAGAATCATGGATCTCATGCATATTCCAAACCCTATTTAGATCGCTTTGTCGCATCTTCGCGGATGACATTTTGATCTACTCCCGCCGTGAGCCGTGAGCATGAGTATCACTGAGATCATACGTCATAAGAGACCATCACCAGACGCCAAGTTCGGGCAAAGTGCAGTTTCACATCGAGGTAGATTTTTAGACACGTAGTCAACATCGAGGCCACCACCCAAAGAAGGTCGAGGTCGTAATGGAGTTAGAGAGACCGGGTCACCGAGATACCGAAGCTTTCGATCACGTACTATAGAGATTCGAGAATGGCCGGGGTTGTCCATTCACAAGACTGTGTGATCTCGCCTACAGGATATGGATTCCATGGTCAGGGGACAGCCCCGACCATACAGAGAGACGGTGACGCCCAGAAAGACTGATACCTGGGTGTTTGTGAGCAAAGAGGGATGATCACCCTCTTCTAGTTCTGCAAGAAAGTGTATGACTTCGCTTCACACGAGGCTTCAGACCGTGCAATGTGATCACATAGAGATGGATCGCCTCTGTGAGACGTGGATCTCTGCTTGGGACAAATAAGAGTTCCAATTAGTCAGAACAGAGAGAGGCGTTTATCTTCTACACCTTAGTAATGGTCGTAGGAACTGGGCCAAGCCGGTGCTATACTAAGCACTCTACCAGCATTGTGACGCCGCATGGGCCAGAGTGTGGTTCAAAGTCGTGATAGATCAGAGTCACAAGAATGGGCGTGGTGGACTCAGAGCGTAGACTCCATTGTCATTGTCGCCGATACGATGAGTCGACAGCCATCTAAGTCATAGTACTGGGACTCCACGGCTATCATACCCGACACCCACCTTGGATTGGGCTTAGAGGTTAAGGCCTCAGAGAAGCTGCATGTATGTTCTTCCCTAGGATCGTAGGCGAGTCGACCGATAGTTCAGGATTATGATCGAGAGATCTCCGAGATCCCGCTACAGCACCCTAGAATTAGTGTCACAAAGATGGCATTATCGCGTCTCGTGTGCACCCAGAATATCAAGGCCGAGCCCGTGTGTGTGTGCACTGTATGGGCCATTCACCACTCTTGGTGAGTGTGGGTTGAGTTTGTCTTTAGGACTACATCCAATGAAGACTCATAGTTCAAATCATGAAGTGAAGAGTAATTCAAGTGTATTGGGCAAAGCAAAAAGGGGGGCCGTAAACTTCTAAGGCGAGAAGCTTCGAGTTAGTGGTGTAAGAGACCAGAGATATCCTAATTTCTCGTGTGGGTATAAGAGACCCGGGAGATATCCCAAATTTATGTGTGAATGCACCCGCTCAAGTGTGTCGAAGAGCTATGTTAACGAGAGTTTAGCGATAGAGCTCGGGAGCGATCGAGATTCGATACCCCTTCGAAGTCGATTGCGATGCCGCCGAAATGGTACGCGGCTCTATGATACGGATGTCGCATTAAGACATGGAATAGCCGACTATCCAAATCTGACAAGCCAGCCGATCGCGACCTTAAGGTCAAGATTTACACACAAAGTGAGTGTCGTGGTAGGTTACACGTCAGCGTGATTATATGCTGTGTGCTCGAGGACACACCAGCGAGCATACGGTCCCTAGTCATAAGGATAAGAGGATCAATCGCTTCTAAAGTGGGAATTCGCCACAACACATGACAGGTGGGTATATGAATGGTACCATACGAGGCATTATATGGAGGCCATGTAGATCACGCTATTCTGACCGAGCGAGAGAGTTCTTATCAACGGGTCCCGACTGATTGTAGACACTCTCCGGTAGCGAGTTGATATTTATAACGCCTTCTCACTACCGTATCGGCAGAAGAGCCATGCGCATATGTGACATCGAATTTAGAGTTTCGAGGTTAGGATCACATCTTCAAGGTGACGCCAGCAGGAGTGCTTTATCCCGCAGCAGCAGCTATCACGAGGTTTACCTGACCTTTCGAGATACTCGAGATGATAGGCACCGTAGCTGCACCGCTTGGTGTTACCGCCAAAGATGTCAGTCCACGAGGTATTTCATGCCCCATGCTCCGTGGTTATACTCCATCCAAATTACGCATGACGACGTGATCGAGTCGACACCCATGAGACCTGAGGAGGGCCCAATATGCATTTTGGATAGCCGCGATCAGGTTTTGCGACGCAAGACCGTGAGGCTAGTGAGAGTGCTATGATGGCACTATGGAGTGGAGGAGTCAACGTGGGAGCGCAAGGACACGATGCGGGCTACCTATCCCTTCTTGTTCAGGGATGAAGGTACGTAGTTTAGTCGTTTAAGATTTAAATGACTGTTTACATGCATGATAGAATGCACATTGCATATGCATGTGAGTGATTGTGATTGTCCAGAATTTTGGGACGAAATTCCTTTAAGGGTGGGAGAATAAGACCCGAGAAATTCCACTTCTGGAAAAAGGCAAATCGTACTTTCTTTGCTACAAAATAGTAATTTTTGCTAAAAATGTGCAATTTATTCTCTAGATCTCTGATGATGAAACGGATTTCACCGTTTAATCGCCTCATAAATCTAGTTAATCAGTAATTTCATCACTCGGCACGCTCTGAATTTACACGCTTCGAGGCATCGCTGCTTTCGTGCCGTAAACGATTTTTGATGCGACGAAAGTCACATATAACATGTACTCATATGTCATAAGTGGCATGATTAGATAAATGATGAAAATGGACGGCTGAGGTAGAGCCAAATATCAAAACTGAGAAAATAGGGACATAATGGTCATTATGGAATTTGATTTAAGTCACTAAAGGACAAGATAGTGAATAGTATTCATCTCCTCAAATTCAAAAGAAGCAAAAACGTGAATGGAGAACCAGAGGTCATCGCAGTAAACGAAATGGTGGTTTGCAGAGAAGGTCTCTCGACTCTTCTGGGATGATGATAACACCGCCTGGGCAGCCTTCTGACAAGAAGAAGAACTCGTCTAGCGAAGAGGGCTTCGCTGCGGTAACGGATGGTGAAGTTTTGACAAACTCCAAGATGTAGGTTTCTCCCGACTTCGTTTACACTTTATTTGCCGTTTTCAACGTTTTGCAGCATGGCGCTGAACGCACATTTCGATTCGCCCCAAAATCTCGACCGACTGACATAATTTTTTGGAGCCATGGCAGCCCGTAATCACTTTAGGGGCTGTTTGGTTGGTAAATCATGAAATTCTGTGAAATAAATCATGCTTTGATGTGAAAAAGGCCTAACGACCACAACGCGGGTTCACAAAGCCGAACCGATGATTCACGTAGCGACAATGGTAAACCCTGTGTGGTTTTACTGCTTCATAGAATAGTGACACGAAATATATTTTTGTGTTAAAATGTGTTCGGTCGTGATTCAATTTGAATTGCTCGTGTTTGATTAATAGCCCACGTGATTCCATTCTTTGATGCAATGAAATGCTAATTTACATGACATGATTGTAGAATTGAATTTTTTATGTAAATATAGGCATGTCGATGTATTTAAGTGTGACATGTATCGTACGGAATTGGCATCATGCATTCCATATGCAATCAAAGGAATCTAGACGACAGTAGGAGCGAAAGGTAATGAGGAAAAGTTTCTGCAGTAAAAAATTGCCTGTATATTGCCTAAAACTAATAAGGATCTGGAGGTAGTCCATACTAAAATATCAATCGTCGGAGATGTACCTAATTGATATACATCTGAGAGAAATTAATACATAATATCAATCGCCGCAGACGATCCAATCGATATACACTCCGAGGGTAGTCCAATTAAATGTAACACTGAGACCCATCCAATTACTATACATTGGAGCTGTCCCAAATAAACTTAAAATTTTTACATGTCGCCAAAAGGAACAATATGAGCTTCTGCATGACTCAAGTACGAGATGATAAGTTAGACATTCCAAGAGATCACGACTGCTGAATGTGTGTTTATTTTGGAGCATCGTGACCAAGACTTAGTGGAGAGAGCCCATTTAGTGGCGATTCCACTACCGAAAGATAATACCCCTCGTCGAGTGATACTATTTTTACGTACAAGGAGCGTGGGCGTAGGGACGGCTGCCCTAGAGGTCGTGGGTTTAAGAAACCTGGACAGGGTTTTGGGTTATGATGTTATACATGTATTGCACTCCCAATCACATATGCGTCAGACAAGAAGAAAAACATTTGAACTCAAAACTACTGATATACTGAGTCATAGTTGGTATGTTTCATGGGTATTGTTTATAGCCCATTTAATCGCTTTACCCACTGGTGATCATATTGGATATATGTTGTGAGTGATGATGCAAAATTGGCAGGTCATTATTTACTCGCTTTAGTTGTATATGGTGACTCCCGCACAATATCGGACCGTTTGAGACATGTTACGTACTAAGGGTAGAGCCTCCCCGCACAGCGAGACCGTCCGATTTTTGTGCCAAGGCCGCGTAACCCGACATCCACCAGATCTCCTACGTTGACCCGTAGTCAACTAATTTCTAGCCTGGGGCTCACAAACTTACCCCGTTGGCATCCCTACTATTTGTACATGGTCCTACTTCCTTACTTCCTAATCACCTACCAAGGTCTTCATCAATTCATATAACCTACAAAGAAAAGGCCATTTCAACTCTTTATATTGCGTATCAACAACTACTTCGTCCTATTATTAAAGCCAAACACAACTTTACCTAAAATTATTTCTTTAATTTTTTTTTCTTTTGTGAAATTATGCTGGCATTTTCCACTTATACCATTTTGCAGGGATGAAACCACATAATTGAAACTCATTTATACATTAATTTAGGGGAAAAAAATTACCACTAAACTATCCAATTAATTTGCGCTCTTTATTTAATTATATTTGCTCTAAAAAATTAAAAGAAAAAAGAAAAAATATAACCTAATTTTCTCTGACTTTTTCTTTTTTTCACTAATTCTTCCTCAGTTGTATTTAGTAAAATAATTTTTTTAGCTTATTTCGACCTAAACTACCATTTGCATTATTATTTCTATATAATTTTATTTTTCAATAGCTGCTTCTTTCATAAATATTTGTGTTTAATTTGCTTTTTTTCCTGCTTTTACTGTCAAGCTATTAATAAATAGTGACAGATCATCTTTGCAGATTTACTGGCTTATTTATCCTCTCATACAACGCTTTAATTAGACAGCGAACGATTCATACAATGAAGATATTCAATCGTACATGCATAACAAATCAAATCACACAGTTATTATACGCAAAACTCAAGTTACAGTATTTTAGTCTTTATAATATTATCAAATGTTTAGGCTTTGAGTTAATTCATTATCCTATTAACTTGGATGTTGTTTCATCTTTTATGACTTTTAACGAATTTGATTATATATTTTTATCAAATGTATTGTTAGTTTAAATCAATAAAAGAAATTTTCTTTTAAAAAAATATATATTTGCCTCTAAAAAGACTTAATATTTTTTCCCTCAATTTAAATCATTAAAAAATTAACAAATTCAAATACAACCCCGTTAATAATTGCATCACAACACGCCATATATAACCCGCCACACTTGGATCATTTAAAATAACATGAATTAATATTAACTCCATCAATATTTAACACAAATAACCTATTAAACGGTAGCTTAATCCTCAGCGAATATTAATCGACATAATAACTAAACAAGTAGAATTTTCAGACATATGATCGACACCTAATATAACTTATTTATTAACATTATACCGGCCAATACGACTCGACCAAACACATTTATAATTAACTAAAACATACAAAAACATATCAAACAGTGCTCGTAGATCATGTCGATTTTGCCACGCTCAGATTAGCCTAATCCTCACTTCAATTTTGTGTCTCTCATTTAGAACCTAGAGTATAAAGAATGATGATTATTTTAAGCAATATTTTAAAAATCGAATCAGATCATTGATCGATGATCTTCTCGATACCAGTTTAATTCAATTCTAAACCGTGAATCGATTTTTGAAACATTGATCCTAAGAAAAGTTGCGTTGAAGTAAGCACAATCAATGTTGACCAAAATCTTTGTGGTGACAAATATGAAATAGTAATAAATGGTCAAGGGGCGACCACCTTGGAAACATGGTCCCTACTCTCTCCTTTAATGAGCAACTTTTTCCTTTTATTTATAAAAATAATTATTTGCATTATTAGCCCAGATTCCAATGTCGTTTTCTCCTCCCTCAATCAATCATGCATATTAATTTATAATTAACGAAAATACTATTTTAACCATTATTAAATCTCCAATCTCCAACTCTCCCTGTCTCCAATGATAAGGATAGATTACTTTTTCATTAAAAGCAACACATCAACCTTCTTATTTGTTTTATTTATTTATCATCTCTTGATAGGGTTATGTTGTTGTGAGACCACTGACTTTTCCACATGAAAAAGTTTGAGCTAATTTTGGCTAGCTTCAATTGAAAATAAAAAAATAGTCCAAATATTATGTAATAAATTGATAATTAATTGCAATAAATTGGATCTATTCGAAAGTATCAAGAAGAGTTTGAAAGATCAAAGAACATGATATATATATGGTCTGAAAAAGCATTTATTTGAATGTTCGTGAGCATATTTATAAAAGAAATAATGGAGATATACAATAAAAATGTTTAAACCCTAATCACTGAAAGACAGTATTAGCTTGATATGCATAAAAGACTATCAAGTAGATGATGAAAAAAATCACTTCGATGGGTCCCAAAGATTTGTTCCAATGGGATAACATAAGAGCAATCTTCCAATACACCTATTAGGAAGCTGACAAATGATGAAATGTGAAGGCGAAGAGCCTAGGGCCTTCGCTTTAATTGTAATGGGCGATGGGATATCATTGTCATCAATCTATGTAATTAATGCTTGAGAGTGAGAAACTTTAATTCCTTGTTTTCGAATTAAATCGAAAACACGGAATTTACCGACGATAAAACGAAACACGGAGCAAAACGAAAAACACCTTGATAAAAACAACAAAAAAGTCAGAAAGGAATTATGTTTAAAAAGCTCAGAAAAGAAACACATTTTCTTATCAAGTTTTCATTAACTTATTTTCAAGAAATCATATTAAAACTGATTTTCTTATTCTTTATTTTCAACCAAATTCAAGACGTAAACGTATTTTCCGAAAAACGAACTAAAGATTAGATCACATCAAAATTTTTCATATTCGAATTTCGGATAAATAAAATTTTCGAACTAAACGTATTATTTCCAATTCTTTTTATTCCTCATTAATTGTTGCATCTTATCCACATCTTTAGGCTCCACCTCGGGTGGTAAACAAATTGGATAGCCTGGATCACATGTTTATAGTCTAATAATATTATAAATATAATACAATTTTGGAAATATTATTCCAAATCATAAATAATATTAAACCTTAAATAAGTTATGATGTTTTCAAATTCATATAATTCATTTGTTAGAAATCGTTAAATATATGGTTAATTAAAATTGGAGCATACTCATATATGAGAATGAGGATCGAATTCAAGAACATAATATTATAATATAATATGTGTAATATATAAAGTGAATTTATATAAAATAAAGATAATTAAGTTTAAAAAAATGTTAGAAAATAACAGATAAACATAGGAACAAAAAAGGCGAAACACTAAGATTTACGTGAAAAACCCAAATCGAGAAAAACCACATGAGAGGAGCTACGTTCATTATATCAAAGATAGTATGTAGCAAGAAGTTAAGAGAGAAGAAAAGTGTGATTTCGATGATCTCATCATCTCATCGTACCGAAAATCCTCAAACACAATATATATAGTTTGTATATAGAAACCCTAGCTCAAATAAACATAAGGCATCAGGACAAGGCAAAAAAGGGTTTGCTAATTGCGATAAGTCAGAAGTTGTGCGTCAAGATGTCTATCTTTGCAACAAGTCTCTTGTTTTTGGACTATCTTTTTCTTCATTTATTTATCGGCTCAAGAATTCGGGTCACCGACACTAAAAACTAAGATTATTTATGTGTGAAATAATGCGAGAGGGCACGCCCATGGCAAGTGAAAGTTTGGTGGAGAAAAAGTGCATGGGGGCCGGTGGTCTCTCCGGAAAGCTATTGCTGTTTTATTGGCTGTCAAAACTTTTATAATTAATTTTTTTTCGATTTTTATTTCCATGGGTCCGGCCTTACGTCTTCTGTCAAGTCTTATAAGCTACAAAGAAACGTCTTTTTCTCAAAACTCTACTAGGATACAACTCTTACCAAAACAATAATTATATCTTTAATTTTTTTCTTTGTGAAATTATACATTATTTTTTTATTAATTAAAATATATTCTTGTTATCTAAAACTTAATATTTTTATGTATTTTATTTTTTTTAAAGAATCAAATATGTGTACCGTATGTTTTTCATATTCTCACTATTTTTCATAACAAAATAATTTTTTAAAGGTCTCAATTTTTTCCTTTTTATTTATAAATAATTAGTTGCATTATTGGCCCAGATTGGAATGTTGCTTGAGCCCCTTGACCCAATCAATCATGCATATTTATAATTATGAAAATATTTTTTAATTTTTAATTCATCACCCGTTTAATAATATCCCATCATTATTAAATTTCCATCACCCTTTATCCACCCTAACCATAAGTTATCTTCAATCACATTTAATAAAATAGTTTATCAAATATATTTAAATATTAAATTCACTATTTTAATCCAAGAACTTTTAAATTCACTCAAATTCAATACTCTATTTTACACCTAATTTTTACTAAATTTCCAATAATTTAAAAAGAAAGAAACATACATGTAGACAGTAGAATGAGAGACTTAGAATTTCAAACGCCATCACATCTCATGTTCATTCTGCTAATCCAGTAAACAAAGACGTAATGTAAAACTACTGAGTTAACTTTTACGCTTGACAAATTAAACTCTACTAAAAAAAGAATAGAGAGTACATTAGAGATGCTCTGAGTATACATTACCTTTTCTATTGAAGTAAACTGTACCAATTGTTATTTATTTATTTTATATCCCTTCCTAAGTCATGCTACTTATACTATGAGATCTTATCAAAAAAGTTTCAGCTAATTTTGTCTAGGGGTCTACAAAAATAAAAATAGTACAAATATTATATAATAAATCTGATACCACGTTTGACTCAATGTAATGTTGGAATTAAAAACAAAGTGTTATTATATTATAATATAAAATGAATAGAAATCAAAAAAATTGATAATTAATTTGGAAAACACTTTAAAAATAATATTTAAAAGGTTGTATTTGTGATATTTTATAAAATAAAAGTTTATCAAAAAACATGTGAGCAGTTAGATTTATAAGGATATTTAATATCTTTTAACTGAATATTAAAAAAAAATAAAGGAGGGAAGTAGTTAAATACTTAGATTAAAAGATGATTACTGATATGTGTACGGAGTCAAAGCCTCCTTCTACTAATCAGGATTTTGTTTTTATTTTTTTGAAACAATCAGAATTTTGTTACAGAATCCAATTTCAAATCTAAAACCAAACATAATCATCTAAGTTTTTGGGGAAAAGGGTCACAGCTGGGCATGGTGATGTGACAATACACATTTTCCACAGAGAAAATTTGGCCCCACAACTGGGATATATTCCCCAGCTACACAGCAAAATCCATAATCATTCCAATCTGCTGTGTTCTACGTTGATTGTTGATGCCAGTGGTGAGTGAGTGAGTGAGTTTTTCGATATCTACTATACAGTCAACAATGGGTTTGTCTGTTTGTTTATCGAGAAACTTCAAACCCAATTGATTATTATTACCTTTCCAATGCTCTTCTTTCTTCTCACCCACATCTGATTTTTTCACTTTTCCAAAGTGGAGTGTTTTTTTCTGGTGTTGGGTTTTGGTTACTTTTGAGATGCCTTTATTCTCTCTTGTATGGTAGTTTTAACAGTAAAGCCAACATGTGTCCCTCCTGCATGCTGTATCTTCTCCCCTGCAAGTTCCACCATCTGTTAGTTCCATTTTTTTTTCTTTGTTGAAAATTTCTCTGATAAATTTTTATAGAAAATTTTAATGGGTATGTTAGATTTCCAAGTTTATCTGCTAATTTTGTTTGGGAGATGTCATTTTTTCTTCTTATATGCATTTTACTCTACTGTTGGATGGATGATGACTGTAACCCACCCAAATTACTGAAGTTACTACAGTCGTAAAGGTTGGTCGAAATCTTCTCTAATCTAATTAATCATCCTTTTTCTTGCAGATAAATTCATATTCAAGTTTTCTTTTTCTCTCTTTTGAAAGTAATTGAACATGGGTTTCGACCCATTTCTGATTTCATGTGATTGCAGTTGGAAATGTCATTTTTGGTTCTTATGTACTCTACCGTTGGAAGGATGATGACAGTAGCCCACCCAAATTAATAAAGTTATTATAGTCGTAAAGGTTGGTCTAAATTTTCTCTAATCTAATCATCCTCTTTATAAGAGTACATGGCAGATAAATTCATGTTCAAGTTTCTTTTTCTCTCACTTTGGAAGTGATTAAACATGGGCTCAAATCTTATTTGTGATTTCATGTGATTGCAGTTGAAAAGTTGCTAGTGGGTTTTTTCTCTGTCATGGAATTTCAGTGAAAATCTTTCTCTCTCTTGATTTCATTTGTGGGTTGATTTTGAAGAGTTGTGGGAAGAAATGGAGGCACCGAGTCAGAAGAGTCTCGAGAAAGTTCTTTCTCAGAGAGCTCTGCAAATGAGTAGCCTATTTCCATGAAGTCAAATTTGTGTGGTTTGCTCTGTGGCGTTTGTCTCAATTCAGTTTGTTTCTGGCTGCCTTCACTTCAATTGGTACTTTTGAATTTGGGGTCTTCTCATTTTCTGATTTTCAACTAAGAATCTACTCACACAGATGATCAGTAAGTGGGTTTTTTTCTTTTTTCTGATTTATATTCTTCAATTATTTGCCAATTTTGCCTGCAATTTCTATCTTCAAGTGGGCACCAGTTCCTTTACTTGTCTGCCTTAGATGCTTATCTGTTTTTCCTATTCTTTCTTCTTTCATTTATTTTAATTTTTTTTGCTCTTGGGGATAAATAATGGAAGAGAGAAAGCTGGATGATCAGTAAGTGGGTATTTTTTTCTTGGTTTATATTCTTATATTCTTCAATTATTTGCTAATTTGGTCTGCACTTTCTATCTTTCATGGGCAATTAATTAATTTAATTTCTTCTACTCTGCCCCTGCATTTAGATGTTTTTCTTATCTGTTTTTCCTTCTTATTTTTTGCTCTTGTGGTTAATAATGGAAGAGAGAAAGCTGAGAACATGCTTAGAAAATTATGGAAAATACCTTCAAAATATAAAATAAGCTTATCAAATTTATACTGAAATTTGGAATTTAGGCCATCCCACAAAGAGGAAAGTCATTTCCATGATGGAAATTCAGGATTAAGAAAGCATGATGAGCTTTGAGGAAAGGGTGTGCTTGAAGCAATTTCAAGCCATTTCCATGGTTTTTTTTTTTTTGAAAATTTGTGGCTGCGATGATAGCAATTAAAAGTTATTTACTTTAACAGGACTGATTAATTTGAACTGCTGAACTCTTGAGACATCTTTTGAAATATTTGGCAATGATCAAGTCAAGTTAATTACTCTCTTCCTAAGGCTTCATTTTTAACTCGAAAAATATTAGGTAGTGAAAAAATGCTAAGGAGAACGATTTTTCATGCTTTGGCCCAACGACGTAAAATATAAAAAGAAAATCAAATATAATCAAAATTTCTCTCCCTTAAAGTAATCCCGAAAAAATGAGATAAGTTGTTGTGTTGAGTTTAAAGTTGCTTACAACTAGGGTCCATCATGGTTCAAGAATTCATATAATTTGCATTTGGGCAATTGAAACCTGGCTCTACGTCACCGGCGAAAAGATCATTGTGCGACGATATTCGTATTAAACTCAAATCTTATACGCCGGTACCAAGGAACCCTCGAAAAATCTAATTTTCAAAACAGAAAATCTGCAATTTCGATCAAAATCCGAAATTTTTCAAATATCGATGACAAAATGCATTTTCTAACTGGCTGAATCGCTCACAACTCCAAATACCACGTTTAATTTCGCCACCCGAGCCAATACGCCGAGACACCGTCGTACACAGAGTAACGCCGCAAAGACACGCTGATGGCCAAAGTCACCTATTACACGCACCCACGACACGTCAGACGATCAGCCAGATGACGACACGAATGACTTCCAAATTACCAAGGTCAGCGCCTTAAGTCAATATTAAACGGCCGACACAACGGTAATTATCAAAAGAAAAGAATAAGTCAACCCATCTTCCACGGCTGAAAACACGCAGCAGTGCGAGAATAAGTTTGTGAGAGAGAAGCCGTAATTTATCTCAGATTTCACCACTGACCGCTTCGCTCGCTTCGGAGCCAGTTAGTTGGTGCTGTTTCTATCGCCAAGTAGTTGCCAATACGCTACCATTATTAACCCAAAGTATAAGTATGATCTTTTTTCCTACTTACTTTATTATTCGCCAAGAGCCATTTTTTAAATTCGGACGGGATTTGTCGATACCTGACAATGCTATTGATCTCAAAATCTTTGAACCGGAAATGCGAGTAAATCTTTATCATGCTGGCCAATGAACAACGTCAGCCTCTGTGGTTTCACCGCTCACGCGATACGCTATGTGATTAGACACACGATTCAAAACACTGCCGATTGTTATTAAATTCTACGCGAAATGGTAATTTTGAGCCGTTATCGATCATAATCAATACGAATTACGTTAATTAAATTTCGCTAATATGACGTAATATATATTGAAGATCAATCGCTCGGAACTGATAACGCATTTGATACGACCCAAGACCCTGATGGCAAAAAGGAACATACGCACACTGCATAACGAAGAAATGGTAATCCACGGTAGTATTTAGATTCCATTTGCTTGAGAAGGGTCCGAACATATTCCACTGGGCCCGCGATTGTCAGTGGGCCATCCACCCATCCACATGACCGAACCGAGAAGGCTCGTGTACAAAACTGAGCTTAAATTCAGGGCTTTGCTCAGATTTACTAAGACGCCGGCAGCCACGGGCGACCAGACAAATGGATCGGGTATGTAGATATCTCACAGTAATCTATGTACTGGCTCGAAAGGCGCGAGACTGGCTTTTGCCATGATTACGTGCACTTATGGGAAAGAACTCCACGCATGAAATTATCACTACTCAAAGATCGCCATCCCGTCGAGATCATTATTTGTAATAAAGTGAGTTACAGAAAGACGATGCTCACTAGAGGCCGCGCTTTTATAGTGTGCCGACATTTATATTGGTAGATATTTTTGTGGCAGTCATGTATTAAATTGTAAATTTTAATATAGCTTGGAATTAAGAATAATTTATTAACTGGAATCCATGTAATATACTGGGTCGATATATTTTCAGAGTAATGATACCAAAGCCCAAGTTTTGGCTACTTTAACCACGTATTGCGCCTCATAATACGGCATATTGTGAGACTCAAGTGGGTGATCGACGCCACAACGACACCACTGATTTCACGCCTCGCCAGCACTGAGCCTAGGTTTATAAATACCAGAGCTAGATGTGTCAGTATGTAATGCATTTACCTAGACTCTGATGGGAAATTGCTAGATCATGCATCCATTGCGGCATTTTGATTGAGCTGTGATGTATGATTGAATTGTGTGTCAGACATTGGTGAATAGCATAAGAGAAAATGCTGAACACTGGTGGTTGAGAAAATAAAAACCTTAGGTTTAGTTTGATAAAAGTTGCTTGAGAATTCTGGGTGTGATCTGGTCCGTAGTCAAACGTAAAAATAAAATTTCGGACAAATATTCATTTCTTTAAACAAGAACAATGCCATAAATTTTAAATTATTCCACAGACAAGTGAAAGGGTTAAAATTTAACTCATAAAAATTTTGAGTCAGTAGGATGTTGTTGCTCAAGCTATTGTATCTATGGAGTAGTTTTATACTACTCTTAAGTACAAAAAGTAAGGTGTCAGAGAAAATTTTTCGAGGTTTTATACAGGTAAAACAGTAGAAAAAAATTTAAAATAAATATTTTGTGTCTCTACTAGAAATGAAAATATATATATATATATATATATATATATATATATATATATATATATATATATAAGAAAAGTTGAAAATGACAATAATAATGACACGTAGATTTGTATCTCTATCTCACTTTATATTATGACATATAGATTCAGAAGATCGACGCAGTAAAAACTTGTAAAATACAAGATGAAACGATTATTAGAAGATTATGATCATAACTTATGGATGTAGACAATTACTATTCTGACTGCACTGGTTTGAAGGAGACTTCCATTAAATGGATTTAAAATATAAGCCTATATATGATTTAGAGATTTTTAAGAAAACTTTGAAAGATTAAATATACTCCACATGTAATATAAAACTAAGAAAACTAATGACAGTGCAAAGAATCAGAATCGAATTTACAGAAATGGCTACAATGGATATTCCCGAATCTTCCAACGCTAAGAAGATTTAGACCTAGGTATTCCGTATCACCAACCGCTAGGAACAACCTAAGGCCCATGAATCCGCAAAACAAGAATATGATTCACCAATGGATCGATAAGACCAGAAGGCAAACCCATTCGAACATACCTAGATTTGATCAGAACTCCGCATATATCTTCCACCCTCGATGATAAACATCACTGACAAGACTATGTAAATAGGATGTCACTCGATTTATCTTAAAAGATACATAGGAATGACAATGATTAAATTCGTCTATAGTATTGGCAAACCCGCGAGCGTAAACAAAGCCAAGCCTTATACTGAAAACATTAATGACATCAGAACAAAAGTCGTACACCTTTTAAGGATCGAATTCCTGTGAGAAGATACATCGATGGCATTCTCCACAATATGTGGGAAAAATATGTTCATGCCTTGCCAAAATTAGAATTCAAACGATATCCGTCTACTGCACAAATATATTTCAAGGCTTTCCAAGCATTATTATTATCATATATATGGAAAGACGCAGACAGACACCACGCACTCCAAATACGCTTTATTCAAAGATTCCGCATCCATGGGATTTGTTTCACTTTGATTATCCATTTGTTAATTCGCATAATTTTGTGGAGAAGGATTTCATTTCTAAAAGAAAGATTAAGTTTTAACAAAATACTGGCATATTTGATTAAGAAAGCTAAATGATTAGAAAGAAAATGTTCTTGTTGTAGAGGCTAATTTGATTATCAGAATAGACGAAAACCTTATGTTCCCAAACAAAAGAAATTAAATGGAAGATTTCCAACAGATTTCAACAGAGGTCCAAAACCAGCTCCTAAATAGATTTGTCAAGAAGATATTTTATAAGAAGAAGACCTAGATATTTTAGAGAAATTAACAATAATCCGATGAAGAAGAACGTGATGAGTAAGAAAAACTCCTAATCAGTAAAATAGATGTTATGCTTGCAATCAGATTTGGACATTACGAAAATGAATGTCCAAATAAATTTAATAAAAAGAAGATTGAGATAGATAATGATATTGAAAAAATGATTAATCAAGAAGATTTTATTCAAGTTAGAAAACTTGAAGATTTAGATGACCTACAGTCTGGTGATTCAGTTTATGAAACAGATTATGATTATTTAGAAGACGTAGATTACTTTGAAGAAGATGAGTGAACATAATCGCCTCGATTGAAAGTTTAGGAGATTTTTTCAAGATATTTTTTGTTTGATAGTCAACCATTTAAAAGATTAAAAGCTTATTACAAGATAATCGAATATTCGTGATTTAACAAAATTATGGAAAACTGGGATTAAGAAAAATATTATGTATTATGGATTAAGCCTAAAGAAAAAGCTTTTAAATATTGAAGTAACTTCAACAAGAGTGAAATCTCTCATTAGAAAAAAAAAGGAATTGGATTCAAAGGATTTCAAAGATTAATGAAAAAGATCGATATAAGATTGGATGGATTTTTATTGGATCCATACACATGATTATTAGCGCAACATTCAGAGAAGGAATTGATACCCTAATAGATTTAGCACTACTAATAGATTATCAATAAAAGAAGCCATTTTAGAATAACGAGAAACCTTAAATACTTAAATTAATATTCAATATCTATCCAAAAATAGCTTACAACCTTGCAGATAAAGATTTTGATAGAACCCTAAGTTTGATTCAAGATTTTAAAAGACAAGATTTTATGAGAGAAGGAAATAAACCTTACTCTATAACTTATAAGATTGCGTATGCCTTATCAAATACACATCATATTGAGTATTTTGCTCAAAAAGATTATATAGATTTACCACTATTATTTCACGACATCGCATGCCTATCCAAATTCATAAACGCTGCCAAGACGCTCAAAACGATTTTAATGATACATAAAGAGATAAACCCAAATACCTAGATTTTGGACCAGCTTGTTCTCGTTCTAGATTTACACTTACAAATGATCTAATTCATCCAAAAATAACATTCAAAACACTTGAACAAACAAAAAAGATTACAAATTACAAGATTAAGGGAGAATATTTTAATGGCTACGATCGCAAAAGATTGATATTTTGATTGATACTCTGTTCTCATCCGCTATATATCCAAAGTCTAGCTTTTTTTGGTTAGAATTAAAACGATGGTAACGAACTGACATTTATATCAATTTTAATGGTGAAAAGTTTGTGTAACAAAATTCTCGCTGGAGCAGTTATACTTCGATTAAATACTCAAGAGATTAAACTACCATTAATGGTCAAGATGAAGGAAAAATGATACGATTAGTATAATGTCAGTGACACTTTCCCTGAAAAGTGCAAGCCTCGCGATTACATCTGAACACTTAATGATTACACTTAATCAAAATAAAATGGTAATTAGATTTAGAATGTAAGATTCATTTGATAGCTTGTCGACTCAGAGAAGATTAGTATTAAGAAGGGATTCTTAAAACATAGCATGCAACTTTTAGAAGAAAGCATAGAACGAAAACAAAGAAACTTAGAGATTTTTATAAACTGCACTTATTAATGTAATGGATTCATCATCAAACAAGACTGATGAATATAATCAAGTTACTGAGTATACTAATCTAACTTTAGCTTCGATTGTTATATTGAATATGGAAATCACGAATGAACGATCATGAAGATGATTTAACATAAGATTGAACCAAATAATTTTACCATATGAAGATTTACTCCACACAAAGTAATAATGATTATTGCTCTTTAAAGATTATACAATAATCGTAAAATATTACTGTCCATGATTAGGAAATACAGATTAGCTTAGAAGATTTGAAGCAAAAAATGCTGGAATTAGAAGAACCTTTATTCTACCTTTGAACAAGGAAAGGATTTTCCAAAGTTAAGATATAAGTAGATTTTATGAAAAATGACAATAATATTTATAGTCGAAATTAGATTCAAATATATTATGATTATTGGATCTATATAGATTTAGATTTGACAGAGAAAATCGTAGATTGACACCCAATAGAGCTTTATTTATATCAGATCGAAATACTTGAAGAATGTATTATCCGTAAGATTGTTCTCGTTAATACGATTACGAACCAACGGATATAGACACTTACTATTCACTCAGAATACCGGTTTGAAGGAGACGCATTATATGGATTTAAAATATGCCCGTGATAGTGAACTAGAGATTTTAGTAAAACCTTCTATAGATTAAACATCCCTTAAATAATTTTAAAAAACGGAAGAAAACCTAATGATCAAGCCGCAACCCCAACCGACTTTAGAAACCGCCGCAATGGACATTCCCGAATCCTCCAACGCTGCAAGAAGATTTAATTTCCAGTATGCTGTAATTAACCGCCAGAGGAACAACTTATGTCCATGAATCTGAAAAGCAGGAATATGATTCACCATTGGATCGATTAAGACCTGGGCGTGATAAACCGCTTCGAATATATTTAGATTCGAACAGAATCCGTATATCTCTTCTACCTTGGGATAAAGGTAAACATCACTTGGGATAAGATTAAGTGTAAATTGCATCGTCTTTTAAGACGAAAAAGATATATGTGATGACACCATTAAATTCGCTTCGCATTGGCAAAATTTAAGAGCAGAGACAAAAGAAGCGCCTTTTATTTATGATAACATAAATGACATCAGAATCTAAGGTTATACACCTTATGATCGAATTCTGGTATGATATATCGATAGAGCATTCTCCGCATTATATGAAAAATATGTTCACGCTTTGTTAAATTAGAATTAAATGATATTCGTTTTTGCATTACAAATACATTGTGTATTTCAGGATTATTATTATCATATATATGGAAAGATTGGTACAGATACTATGTACCTAAATATGTTTTACTCAAAGATTCCAGATCCATGGGGATCTACTTTAATTCGAGATTATCCATTTGTCAATTCTGATACCTTAGGAAGAAGAATTTCATTCCTAAAAGAAAGATTAAGCGAATGGTGTCATCAAGCATATTTAATTAAGAAAGCAAAAATGATTAGAAAAGAAAATGTTCTTTGTTGCAAAGGTAATAACTGACACGTGATAGAGATTTTGAAAACCCATATTCCCCAAAAGAAGAAACCAAAATGAAGATTCCTAAATAGATTCCTCAAATGCATTTCCAACAGATTGGAAGAAGAAGATATTTTGTAAGAAGAAGACTCGATATTTTAGAAGAAATTGAATAATAATCCGATTAGAAGAAGAACGATTTATGAAAATCCTAAGCAAGCAAAGCGAATGTAGCGCATGCTTGCAATCGATCGACACTATGCAAATGAATGTCCGAATAAATTTAACAAAATAAAATCGGTGATAGATGTATGATATCAAAACGTGACAATACAAGCAAGATTTTTATTCGCTATAAACTAGAAGATTTAGACGATGATAATCGTGAGATCTGGGCTTTATGAAACTGATTCTGAAACAGATTATGATGATTCTGAAGATCTAGATTATTCTGAAGAAGATGAGTGAGATTATTGACAATCAAGTGATTGAAAATTTAGGAGATTTTTCTCAAGATATTTTATTTGATAGTCAACTGTTTAAAAAGATTAAAAAAGCTGATTACAGTATAACTGAATACACAGGATTTAATAGAAAATTATGGGAAAAATTTGGGTCGAGGAAAACATTATGTACAGGTCTACTTCAAAGAAAGTTTTAAATATTGGAAGAACTTCCAATAAGATTGAAATTTGTTAGGAAAAAAAAGTGGAGTTGATTCAAAGATTTTCAAAGATTAATTAAAAGACCATGTAAGATCGACGGATTTATATCGACCATACAAACGATTCTTAGCGCAACTTTTAGAGAAGGGGGAATTATTAATTAAATAGATTTAAAGATCGCTAGATAATAGGATTGTTAACAAAAAGAAGCCATTCTAGGAATAATCGTATAAACCCAAATATCGAATTGGAGTATTCAATATCTACCTAAAAATAGCAGATAAAGATTTTGGATGTAATCCCCAAGCTTGATTCAGATTTAAGAGACAAGATTTCATGAGAGAAGGCAATAACCTACTCTATAACCTATAAGATCACAGATGCATTAGTCAAATACACATCACATCGAGTATTTCGTCAAAAGACTCATATAGACTGGCTTACTATTATTTCACATATCGACGTGTCTATCCACCCTAAAACGCCTCAGTATCGGGCCAAGATGATTTTACTCGACATAGCGACAAGCCTAAATATTGTGATTCTCTGCACTATCTTGTTCTGGGGCTTTAACACTTAAACGATGACCATCCAAGAATAACATTCAAAACACTTCGGAATCCAACAAAAGATTACAAATTACAAAGATCAAGGAGCACACTTTCACGGGATTATGAATGACAAAAGATTGACATTCGATTGATACATCGAGCCTCTTCCAATATATATATCAAAAAAGTTTAACATTTATGTTAGACTTTAAACGATTAGGATGAACCGGACATTTACATCAATTCTTATTTATGAAAATTTTGTTACAAAAATTCAGAATACATTAATAATGATTAAATAATCAAGAGATTAAATTACCATTAATGGTTGAAGATGAAGGAAAAATGATACAATTAGCATTATGCTAGAACGACTTTCTCGAGAAATGCAAAACCGCAGATTACATCCGAAAACTTAATGGATTACAATTAATCAAAATCTCGACACATACTCCAAACGACTAGTCCTTTCTATATATATACTGGATTGTTTAACCCATCCCGACAGGTGTCGAACTTTACAGATATATTGATTCTCGGATCGCATATGTCTTTCAAAATTAGCCTCGTTTTCCCGAAGAATACCATACCGACCACCGCACATATGAAGATATTTCAAATCAAAATATTACCTTACAAAAGGTATAAAACACCGTATTTCCTTGGATTTCAAGAACATATCAGTTAAACTACCTCTTCTCTATTTTCATAATACTGTCAGAGATATTTTACTGAAATAATTTTCTTCAACTTTTTAAGATTATTATTCAAAATAATATTTCCTATTCTCTTCGATTAAAAACTTCTTGTAACCATTGGATTACTACCCCTCGATTTAAACATGCTTATTCTCGAAAATTTCCAATTCCTTTTATCCATCGCAGCCAGCTTGGTGATTACCCTATTCCACTTCGCACTAAAACTCCGATTTTTCAACACCTTACTTCGATTAATCTGCATTGGCCAAAAAGCCTTTACTTTGCTCTCGACAAAACTAGACTTGAAACTTTATGTTGAAAACTTTACAATTTTGGGAAAACAATAAGATTTATGCAACCCTGAATTGAAAGACCTAAAGATTATTGTGGTAAACCTATGAGACATAATGAAATAAATGTAAGCATCAGATCAACTAAAAGAACTGCCACATTTAAATCATTAAGCCCTCAAAAAGCCTACATAAGCAATCAAATTTTATGAAGTAGGGGAATAGAAATGATTATTAGAAATTAGTCGGGTATGGTTGTCACTATAAACAATCTGAACGACAATATCGTATTCGATGGATATTTCCTACTAAATAAAGAAACATTAATTCATAAAACTAGAAATTGTGAATCGCATTCAAAATTGAATGTAAATTCCGGGATTTTATCGATTAAGATGATCATGGATCTAAACCCTTAATCGCATTTAGTACTCCTCGTGGAATACTATGAATGAATAAATGATTTGATAAATGCTCGTGATGCTTCAGAAGACGACACATATTTAGAGACATGATTTTACACAGTATGTTGATATATTGCTAATATTAAAACAAATAACAACATTTAAAGATTTGCATACCTTTACAGAATTGGCGTAAAACATACGTACGATTATCCAAAAGAAATCCATAATTTGAGAACAAAAGATTGGAATTTTTATGATTAATGATCATCTGCATTTTAATAATTACAAAATCTATCTAGAAAAGATTACGATTTCCCCAAAACTTATGTATTAAAACAATTTCAAAGATTTGCATTACAATTATGCCAAGGATTTATTAAAACTCATTGACGAAGAAAACTATTAAGAAGATTTGACAAGTGAAAGAATAAATTCGTGTTCATTAAAGAGCACGAAGCATCAAGTTGATGAGTAAATCTCAATATATACCATAAAGCAAAGCCTCCACTTGATAATGATGATTTAATACTTCAAACTGATTCATCTGATAAAGACATGGGCTTCAAAAGATTAAAAAGGATTCAAAATGATACCAAGAATTATGTGTATACTGAACATTTTCCACCGAAGAAAGATATCATATAAAATGAAAAGAATTGCAATATCAAATGATTAAAGAATTTTCATATTTTTTATTACCTAAAAGATTCCTTGCTTAGAACAAAAGATAATACTCAAAAGTTATACATTTATAAAAATAATTTACCTTTCAAAACCTAATCCAAATGATTGATTAGATGGCAAACTTCATTGTTCAATATGTTTTGAGACGATATAATTGCTTCACAAAAATGTTATCATGCATTTCCTAAATCAGAGACGGAGGAAACACCAAAGATTGATGAAGCTGTAGAAAGCTTGTCAGAAATGTCTAAAACTTTGACTAATCATAAGTTTGATCCATTGTCTTCGATTGTCTTGTCGGGTCGAATCCACTTTAATTAATGTGAAACAAGACGTAAAAAGATTTTGTTGACAAAATCATGTTAAAACATTTACTGAAAATGAAAAGATTTTAACTTCCTATTTAAAAGGATGCATCGATTTTTGCAAAATAAATATTTCAGAGGATTCAAGCACTGAACAAAAGAAATTGGAGAAAGGAGAATCCTCACAAACAATTTCATTACGTCCTCAAACTTCTAGATCAAAACCTATTTTTGAAAATATTGAGATGAATCCTGAAAAGGAACTCATCAAATTACATTACGACACATTGGAAGATTATCTTGCTTTATCCGATACCAAAAATATGATTATCGATAAACTTCAATCTATCCTAATTTATTTTCTACAAGGAGTGATCCTCAAGAGATTCGTGGATCGGGTACGATTTTGGCAAGATTACCATCTACCTTACCACACACCCGCATTTTTCTTAAATTTATAATTACCCGATGACAAAGACTGAGTAAAAGACAATTTTGAAAATAACTCCCTTTATAATCGACATCGATACACAAGACTTCGATTTTTTCGTTGAATCCGCATTTTGAATATAACCAAAGATTTCGTCTCAGACTTCATTCGAACGGCAAAAGGATCCAGAGTTTAATATGATTTCAAACACAAAAGATTGTGCAAGCCCTTTAATGAAGAAAATATTCATTATATGGGACTTGGATTGACGGTCGAAACCACGTATGGAGAGTGCATTGAAGCTGCTCTTCGTGGCTATGGTGTTACCGATTGGGTTCATCACGATAATTAGATTAGCAGAGCCACCCCGACCAAAGAAAGAGATTTTATCAAAAAAGATAACCAAGAAGCTGTGAGAATTGTCGCTTTCAATATGCTTTAGATTATGTCGAGAAAAGATCGACCACGAAGCCTATCCACAAAGATTCCGCTCTGGCAAAGAATCCGACAAGAATACGAAGAGGAAAGATCAATTTAATCGGCCAAACGCGAACACGAAATGCAGTGATTCTTCCTGACAAAGGTAAAAGGAGATCTACAAAAAGAAAATTTATCTTTCCGACAAGATTTAAACAGTTAGTTAACGATTCCTCCGACAAAGATTAAAAAAGCAAGATTTGATTAGTACGCGCACGCCTGCGAAAATTCAGCCCCGGCCTTCAAAGACACGTTAAATGATTTGACTTCTAAAACCGCAGGCCGAAACCGTGGGTCAATTTCTCAGGCGCCCCGCTTTAATCAAATCTTGCTTTTATCTTCGTCTGGGAATCCTTTCTTCTCGTTTAAACTGCCGTAGTTAATCGCTTTTCTTTATCAAATTCCTTTTACCTCTGGCTGTAGAAGAATTCATCACTCGCGGATCACATTTCATTTGGCCATCAATCTTTTTTCCTCTTTAACTATTCCCGTCTCGTTTCATTCACGTAACTCAAGCGATAAAGCCTTCATTACAATTTTCTCTCAACATAATCTAAAGTATATCGGTAAGATTTGTCAATTCTCCCCCCGTCTAATTAGATTTATCTTTTTGATAAAAATTCTTTGTCAGTCGTGGTGGTTTCGCAATCTACCATATCACGATAACCCAATCGATCCTGGGCCGCTATAACTTCCCGAAAGGCCGCCCAATGTGCACTTCCATCCGTCGTTACGACAATCAATCAAAGTCCTTCTATAATGAATATTTTCTTCATTAAAGCGGCTTAAAATCTACAGAAATCATATTCTTTCCCCGGATCACTTTTCTCATTCAAATGAAGCGCCGCACACCAAATCTTGGTCAGATTCAAATCGATCAGCACCGAAAAAAATCAAGTGCCATTGTGACATTAATCGTTATACGAGCTTATTTTCAAATCGTTTTACTCCGTTTTAATACATCCTTGGGAATTATAAATTCTCCAAAATTCGTGTGGTAAGGTAGATAGCGGGCAATACGCCTAAAATCGTACTGGCCACGAATCTCTTCAGATCTCGCTCAGAGAAAATAAATTCTGTGATAGATTCCCGATTTATCAATAATCATATTTTCGGGTATCTTTATAAACCGAATAATCTTTCCATCATATCATAATGTAATTTGATGAGCTCCTTTCTTTATTCATCTCAATATTTTCAAAAAATGGTTTGATCTTAAGTTTGAGGACGCATTTGAAATTGTTTGTGGAGGATTCTCCTTTTTCCAATTTCTTTTTGCTCTGGCCAATCCTTCGAAATATTTATTTTGCAAAAATCGATGCATCCTTAATGTAAGCTTAAAATCTTTTTTCATTTTCAAGAATGTTTTGAACACTTATTTTCAAATCATAAACAAATCTTTTACATTCTCATTTCACATTAATTAAAGTGATTCACCCAACAAGACAATCAAGACAATCAATAAACTTATGCTCGATCAAAAGTTTTTGCATTTCGATAAACTTTCTACAACTCACTAATATTTATGTTTCCTCTCCATCTCCTATAGGAATTGGCAGAATATTTGTGAGAACGAATTATATTAATATCAAAAATATATTCAGAACAATAAGTCTACCATCTAATCAATCGTTTGTATCTCGTGTTTCTCAAGGTAAATTATTTTTTTATAAAAGTGCTTAACCAAAGATATCCGCTCTAAGCAGTTAATCTTTGCAGAATAAAAATATGAAAATTTTTAACTTTTGATGACTGCCAAAAATTCTTTTCATTTATACGACATCTTTCTTCTAGGGAAAATGTTCCGAGAGGTATACCCGCACAATTCTTCAAGATTTTGAATCCTTAAGATCAAGCCCATGTGCTATCGCATTTAATCAGCCATATTAAATCATCATTATCAAGTGTTTTTAACTTTGGCAAATTTATACATTGAAATTTTATAAATCTAATTTGTTCTTCATTTTTAGTGAACACGACTTATTCTTTCACTCGTCAATCTTCTTAATGGTTTTCTTTAAATCAAAGAAGGTTTTTAATAACTTTCTAAGACAATTTAATATTCCTAAAATCTAAGTTTGTTTTCATCTATAAGTTTTTCAAAGAAACTCAATCTTTCTAAGATATGATTTTGCAATTCTATTCCGTCTCTAAGAATCAATCATTAATCCTAAAAATTCAATCTTTTTTGTTCTCCACTATTACTTCTTTTCGATAATCCAATACCATGTGTTTTACATAAATCTACAAAGATGTCTAAATGTTTTAAATGTTGTTCTTTGTTTTCAAGATAATATTAACATATCATCAACATAAACATGTATAAATCATAATTCTAAATATATCAGCCCATCTTTCTCTCGAAAACTGAGGCATTTTTTTATCC